>JAJOOD010001171.1:0-26888 GCA_029582525.1 Solanum tacnaense
TTTTAAAAAAAGTCATATATAGAAAAATTAATTTATAAAAAAACTAAATTTTATATCTAAAATTAATATTATAAAAATATTACATAAAAAATAATTAAATATACAAGAGATTTAATTAAAACATACAATTTATATAATGTTTAATTAAAAGTTTGTATAACAAAATAATATTAAAATATTCAAAAAGTGAATTGGTGTGATGAATAGTGTTACACCAAATTTGGTGTAACACTATTCACACACCAAATTTGGTGTAAAAATTGGTGTGGGTTGGAGCTCAAAACACCAAATTTTACACCAAATTTAGGGTTTTGTGTAAAATTTGGTGTTGGGTTGGAGATGGTCTTAGGTTCGTTGGGGCTTTAATGGTAAAACATAAATAAAGTGTGGGATTTAATTAAAAAAGGTATAAAGGGAGAAAAAATACAACCAAGATAAACAATTATAATCATTAATTAATGACATTTAGTGACAAATATATGAACAAAGAAATTCAAAAAAAAAAATTACGATTAAGTCAAATATCAATTGTTTAGTGTCACCTCTTCATAGAGGTTCACTAGCAAGGAAAAGTATACCTTCGGACCTTGATGACGGTATTGAAGAGCACCTTAAATGAGGCGAAGCGTTCAACTCATTTTGAGCCTCGCTTCAGGGCTTAAGTGTGCCTTCAATAACACTAACTAAAATGTCATAAATAACAAAAAATTCTTACCTTGGAGATCTACTCTTACTTCAGACTATACAATCAATAGTTGTATTTAGAGGTGGCGGAATGGGTAATTTATGTGGGTATCCACTCATATTTACCCATTTAAAATGGGTTGGGTACCCAACTCATTTTAAAATGGGTAAAAACTAATAATACTCATATTTACCCATTTAAAAGTGGATAGTTAAATGTATAATATGGGTAAAAAATGTTCATTCATAAAAGAAAGAAAAGTGATAGGGGCGGGTGGTAAAAAAACTTTTTTAAAAAAATATTTTTTCTATAAAAAAAATTTTACATTTTTTTGGGCTAGGGGAGGGGAAGGGGGGCTGGTAGGGGCTGGGGTCGTAATAGTTTTTACATTTTTTTGGGATGGGGATTTGGTTGGGGGTGGGTGGTAAAAAAGACTTTTTAATTTTTTTTAATAAAACAATTTAAATTTTTTTGGGATGTGGAGAGGGAGGGGGGGGGGGAGGGGGTAAAAAAAAAATTAAAAAATTACATTTTTTTTAATGGGGGGTGGCTAGTAGGGGGATTGGGTGAGAAAAAAGAACTTTAGAAAAATTATTTTTTTAATAAAAAAAGAAACTAAATTTTTTACATTTTTTTGGGACAGGGGAGTAGGGAGGAGGGCTGGTAGGGAGGGTGGAGTGATCAAAAAATTTAAGAAGATTTTGTTTTTTAAAGTTTTCTACTATAATATTGCTACCCATATTATCCATTGGATAACTCGTTTTTACCTATTTAAAATGTGAGTCGAGTCGAGTGTTTTATCCATTTTTATAATTAATTCATTTTCGATCGATTCATATTCTATTCGACTCGCTCGTTTGTCACTCCTAGGTGTAGCAATGGAAATTTCAAAAGGTAGCATATAGGTCATGTTCGTAACATGCTTCAGTAGTCACTTTATCATTTGATAATAATATAATTGAATATCTTCCCGGTGTAATTAACTATCTCAAAGTCATTAGCTTCATCATGTGTAAACGAAGTCTCCTAGCATCTTTTTTTTTTTTGGAGGGGGTGTCTGACAAAGAAGTTTCCTCTACTTCAACATTAAGATGCATCTGATTTACTGTATTTAATAGGCAAAAGGTTTGTGGACCCTTATACTTGCATGTGTTTTCATTATGAACTCTTCTACTGAACTATTTATCAACTGAACCATTAAACTCAATAAAACACAATATATCAAACCCCTCTGACCATTGACCAGACTTATGTGGCATTAAGATGGCTGAGTTGGCGAGAGAGTGTAATTACACGCATCTGAAGGCAAGTGAACATCATATTTAAACTTAAAATATTTAAAAAATAAAATAATAAATTTTAAGAAGAAAAAATAAGTTTTAAAAAAACCCTCTTCTTCCCTCAACTCCACGTACTTTTTCGCTGCCATCCCCATCCCTACCTCAATCCCTTTTTCTTTCTTCTCCACACCTATTGTCATCTTCTTTAACGGATCTTTTCCATTAGCACCTCCTTGATGTCAAGTTTCAAGTTGTTATTAGTGGAGGGAGAGAGTAGCACTGGTTGATTTTATGGCGATGCTCGCTGGAGTCCACTGATTTGTAGTGGAGTGGGAGAGAGAAAGGCGACGTTGATACCTTTTTCCCCAGAACGGGAGGCGGCGAGGGTATTTGTTGATAGCATGGAGAGGAGAGGCGATCCCTGATGATTCGCAGGGGGTCATCGGTGGTGTGGGTTGTGGTGGCTTAGGGTTGCTGATTTTGTGGAAGTTGGAGAAGGAGGAAAGGAAAAAGGTGAGGGTTTGTGATGGAGATGGAAACGAGTGAAAGAGAATGTACAGGTCTCGCCAACAAGAGGAGCAGTGGGGCGACGACTTTTGCCGATGGATTTTGGATATTACACGGTTGAAATGAGATAGCAGGCGTGAAGTCCCAAATTTTACTTAAAGAATCAATTTAAAATTTATTATTTTACCTTTTATTTAATAAAATTTTGGTTAATAATTTTTAAAAATAGTTAATGAAGATAATTATGACATGTTATCAATTTATGTGACATGGGTTTGACATGTCATCTATTTAAGGGTGAGTGAACTACACACATGGTGAGGAACATGGTTAAATAGAAGGGATCATAATACAAACGCATACAAGTACAAGGGTCCACCATAACCTTTTGCCTATTTAATATGCTACTCTAATGAAATATGGTGAGGAACATGCTATATTCAGCTTCAAGTACATTTTCTCTTCCCCCCACCCCTATTTTCATACCCAGTTTTTTCAAGATCTTAATATTTCAATAATCTTTGGTGTTAATTGTGACATCAGAAAAATTCAAAGACTATTGTGTGTTGGGATAGATACTATTAACCATATGTTAAGATATAATATTTATTATAAAATAAATATTTACTAAGTTTTAATAGATCATATATCTGTTTAAGGTGTTTGTTTACTTATATAGTAGATGATTTAGTGTGTAGAGTTTTAGCTATACACAGAGGATTAAATCATCAGTTCTTATAAGTATAAAGTTTTTTGTTCACAATCCAGGATGGAAATTGGACATGCCATCGGTATGATTGTAGCACAAGATTCTTTGTAATTTATCTTGATTATGGGAAAGGTATAGTTCCAACTTCTTGTGCTAATGCATTTTGTATGTATTAAACGGGACCAAGTAGAGATAGTTGTTTTAGACTGACTGACAAAAACATATTCTCTAAACTATTAAATGTACTTATATTCTTAATCCTGATATAACTATTATGATTTGTATATATTAATTATCGTCTTGATTCATTAAAAGGTATATTCATAAGAACGACCTAGTAAGAAATATATATATATATATATATATATATATATATTTGAATCGTTATATGAATTTTTGGTCATATTTGATTAAATAGTAGTGAAGTATTAGTTTCATGTGCTGGCTTAGACCTTCCTCCCTATCGGATGAATTGATGCAAGTCATTATGCATTTAATCATCTAGTTTTGATAACTCTCCTAAATTGAGTAATATATGATTGGATCAATGTAACTAGAGGATTTTCACTTGACTTGAACAGTAGACTCTCTATCTGAGTTAGGTATGTATAAGTTTATGGAGTGAATAATCGGTCATTGTACATGTGTATTGCATGAGAAGTTCTACAATCCCATCGATTGGCTATTCGAGATGCATGGATATATATGTATAAATGAGCCCTAAATTTTTTTATTTAGGATTATTCGAAATATTATGATCTATATAATGTATTATATCTCATATTCTCAATAGACTTTACGCACTCACTTAGTACTACTTAAGCTTTTCTTTTGGTAGAGATAAGATATTAATTCAAAGAATGCATTGTACATGTACCTAATGTTAGAAGGAATTATTTTTAGTTTCTAACTAGATAAGAGATGAGTATTTAATATATTTGTTTGTAACTCTCCTATCATTAAGTTTGATGAACATTTTATTTCTTATGGTATGTTGATGCGTAATTTTTTTATTAGTATTATCTCTCATGAACTGAATTATATTAATCTGTCTCACAAGGAAAAATATCTTTTAAATTGAATGAAACTTATCTGTACATTAGCGTGTAAGTCGTTTACTCTGAATAAAATTTCAAGGTTGATTAATGAATGGACATAACGGTTCATTGAATGTGAAGTCACTACCAACATGTGACTCTTATTTAGAAGGAAAAATGACTAAGAGACCTTTCCTCTTAAAAAGGAAAAAGAAGTAGTGATAAGTTATCATTAATCTATTTTGATTTGTGTAATAAATGAGCATTTGGGTAAGAGGTGAATTTGAGTATTCTGAGTTTTCAAGAAAGTTACTCATGAAATGAATATATTTTATGATGTTTTGTAAGTCTAAATGTCTTGATAAACTCAAAATATTTAAGACAAATGAAAATAGCATCATGAAAAATATACAAAGTCATTGCATTCTGATTGTAGTGGCGTAAACCTCTCTAAAGAGCTCATGAGCCACTTATCTTATAAAATAATTGCATTTCAATTGTCTAAACCAGATACTCTATAATAGATTGGTGTAGAAGAGAAAAGAAATAGACTCTTATGAAGATGATAAGATTAATAATTGACTTATTATTAGTTATTTTGCTTCTTTTGGGATAGGTTCTAATAACTATATATCACATTCTGAATTCAAATTCTTTCAAATCAGTACCTTGAACAACTATAGATGTAACACCCCAAAAAATTCTAAGTTAAGACTCGAACCATTCTTCATTTACTTGTAGGGTCATATCAGGTGATTCTTAAATATCCTATATGTGTGAAGGTATATACTTTAGTGTGGAAATGATTTTGGATATCAATTAAGGTCACTAGAAACTCCTAGTACAAAGTAGAGTTGAAAGTTTCCTTATCGATTAAGTTTTGATGTAAGATTCTACATGGGTCAACTTCAAAGGACCATATCTCTTAGAATATAAAGAGTTACGTGGCTCATAATCTATCAAATTAAAGGTACTTGAATCTTCTTTCCAACACCACCTATTTCGTGTCAATCCAACTTTTGAGTAAAGAGTTATGACCATTTTAGTAACCTGATACAGGGAAGTGACGACTTAACCGACGGGAAAACATTAAAAAGGGTCTTTTTATCTTTTTACCTCTAAGAAAACCCTAAACAAATTTCTTGACTAATTAAAGGCCCAAAACTATCATATTTTCATCTCTTAATCCATCATTCTGTTCTCTCTCAAACCCTAAGGCAAAACCCTAAGGAAAAATCAAAGTAGAAGACTGCATTCAAGAATCTTTCAATCTTTTTCAAGATTCTTTTTCAAGGTAAGTCTTTCTCCAAAAATTTCATTCTTTCCAACTCAAATTCCTCCATACAATTATGAATCAAAAATCATAATTCTTGGCCATAGAGTTTCAAGAAACTAATTCAAGAATCTCAAGAAATGTTTTCTTGATTGTTTACCCTCAAGCTAGGGTTTCAAGGCTTCTAATAAAGTTCTTCTTTAAGATTCTTCAAGAACCTTGTTCTTCTAGGTATGTAAGGCTATCATAGTGTTGGACTAGTTCCTCCTCACGCCCTACAACTACTTTCAAATCAGTAAAAGAGAAATCTAGGATTCTACCCCTAGATTTGAGTATTCTTGAGATGAGTTGATTTTGAGTTCTATAGTTCCTGTTTCTTTTTAAAATTCTATTCCTAATTATTGAATTCCAATATGTTATGCATTAAAATTCTTTATTTGATTCGTTCATGTTTATATTTCAGTATGAACCCTATGAATTGAGTATTTTTTAGAGGAGAAATATCATTAAGTTATTAGTTTTGAGTTCTTGAGTTCTTAAGTATGGAGTTATGAGTACTAGTTTCCTTATTGCTATTAAAATCCCTGAGTTGAGTCGTTCATGTCCATAATTCCACATGAACCCTATGATTTGAGTTATAAATTTTAAAAAACTTTTTAAAGCCAACACTTGAGTTCTTAAACTGAGTTTATAGAAAGTAAAGATGAGTTTTGAGTAAAGAGTTTCTAAAACATGATTAGTATGACAATCGAGTATGTCATCAATGTATCAGCGGTATGGTATCTAGATATACCATCAATGTTTATGCAGTATGACTTCCTGAGTCATCAATGATCATATTAAAATATGATTTTTATATGTTTTTAAGAAAGAATTTTCAAGTATGAATTGAGTAAGAGTATAAGGGGACTATGTATTCCCAGAGGAATCAATTTTTACATTAATAAAAGAGAAACTGAGATTTCTAAATGTGTTATGAGTTCAAAAGATATTTCAAGAGCAGTTACCTCTTTGAAGAGGATAGTTTGAGCAATTATCTCAAACCAGAGGAAGAGTTATGCTTTTAAACACATGAGCATGAGTATATATATTATTGGGAGTAGTATTGAGCACCGATATGGGGACGAGTTCAGACAACTCAAAGTCCTCATAAACCATGTATGCCAACATGGGTAAAGGGTCATACTTTTTAGATGTTTCCTTATTGCTTTTTAAGCATATCTTAGTGGATCCACTAAATTGAGGTGGTCTATACCCCGAAAAGGTATAGGACAGTTCTGGCAGCGTGGGCGAGACGTTGTATCATCATGTAGCTCATAGTGATGATTGTCGGTTAGACAATCTCCTAATAGAGTTAAAGTGTATTTTTATATATCACTTATTATGTTGAGTTCAGAGATGAGAAAGTATTTTGTAAAGATTTAAATGATTTAACTCATTTATTTCTTTACATTCAGTTAGAGTAGATTGTTATCTATTGCAGTCCTTTCTTTCAAGTTTTTTGTTATTCAACTATATTACATACTCGTACATTTAATGTGTTGATGTCATTCGACCTACATCTTTTAATGATGCAGATATAGGTTCTTAGGATCCTCAACAAGAGTCTGTTGAGATCACTTCATCCGCTCGTCTGCTTATGAGTGAGACCTCCTTACTTTCGGAGTACTCCAGTTTTATGAGTTGTTAGTAGTAGTTCTTTTGAGGAGTCATGGGTCTTGTGCCGACACTCATCTTTATACAGTAGAGGTTTCATAGATAGACAGTTTTGGAGAGTCTTTCAGTTTTCAGATATTTTATTTAAACTTATGATTCATAGTCAGTATATTCAGCAATGTTTTGAGATTTAGTAAGCTATTTTAAATGCTTCTTTCAATTTGATGTTTATGTATGGTTGAGTTAGTCTTCCGCTTGTAGTCAGCCAGGATGAGGGTTCGCTTGGGGACCAGCAACGATTCTCGAGTGTCGACCACGTCCAGGGTGTAGACTCGAGTCGTGACAATAGAACTAGTTGGATTTGACGTAATTTTAATCCATGATATGTCCAGATATATGATTGTCCAGCACATGTGCTGAGTGGGAGAATAAGAAAATTGGAATTAAGAACGGAATGTGTGTGTTAATTTGATATCCTAAAGAATGAAATAAGGTTTATTATATTGTCCTAAAGAAAATAAGGCAATTGTTAACACAACCACCTGATTTCTAGAAAATGATCATTCAGTAAACCATGTTCCTAGAAGTAAACTAGTTTTACAGGAATTGAACAAAGAAATAACAAATGAGTCAATTATAAATTCAGACGCTCAAGAACATCTAATGGGTGTGTCAGAATTGACATTCCATTGCATTTAAGTAATGGGAAAAACGTTACTAGACATAATAAAACTACTATCTCAAGTAGTGGGAGTGATGTGAGCAAAAGAACACTACATGAAAAGTTGTTGATATTTCAATATCGAAAGACTTTGAAGAAAATATTAAGACTCAAGAACTTGAAAGGGTGATTATAGTATTAGTACTTAGTCGTAGTGGAGAATCATAATGAAGATTGATTGGTTCTGTATGCTTGAGAGAACTTTCATGATAGAACTCTTGCAAAGAAGTACACTCTTGGAGGGTTTCATGATAAGATCTCTCAAGATCTAGTACAAAATTAATATGTTACGACAAAACACTACTAGACAAAGTTGCATGAGAAAATAGCTTGGTAAATTTATTTCGATAAGAAATAAATGAATGCCCGTGAAATTTGTAAATGCATAGTTAAGAGTCTAAGTGGGAGATTGTTAGGGTATATACTATTAATCATGTGTTTAGACATAGTATTCTAACAATTTTCAAAATTATATATCTAAGTGGGAGATTGTTAGGGTATATATTATTAACCATGCATTTAGACATAGTACACTATAACAATTGTGATTGTTAAAAGTCTAAGTGGGAGATTGTTGGGATATATACTATTAACCATATGTTAAGTTATAATATTTATTATAGAATAAATATTTATTCAGTTTTAATAGATCATATATTTTCTTATATATAGTAGATAATTTAGTGTGTAGAGTTTTAGCTTATACACAGAGAATTAAATCGTCGGTTCTTATAAGTATAAAGTTTTATGTTCTCAATTTAGGATGGAAATTGGACATGTCATCGGTGCGATTGTAGCACAAAATTATATGTAATCTATCTTGATTTAGGGAACGGTATAGCCGTATAGTTCCAACTTCTTGTGTTAATGCATTTTGTATGTATTGAATGGGACTAAGTACAAATAGTTAATTTAGACTGGCTGACTAAAACATATTCACTAAACTATTAAATGTACTTATATTATTAATCCTGGTATAACTATTATGATATGTCTATATATTAATTATCGTTTTGATTTATTAAAAGGTGAGATTCTGAGATGGTCAATATGTCTGGTAGATTGGATGATAATAATATATATTGGTGAAATACAAGTTAGTTGATGGAATCCATGTCTCTTTATAGAGATTGATCGATATGCCTTTTTGAGAAACTTATAAGTTTTCATCGTGTCAAACCTTGCAAGTGGATTTATGAATCCGACACATGAAATAAGTTAAGTAGTTCTCAAAAGGAAATTAATTATTAAATTAAATTCATTAGTAATTTAATTTATTGATTAGTATACATGTAATCTTAACATGGGGAATTACATAAGTGTTTAATGGAGAATTTTGAAATATAAATAGAGGAGTGCAATTACGAATTTCGAGTGGAATGATTTGTAATTTATTATGATAAGAATAATTCAAATTAATTATTTGGAATTATTTCCATAATAGGAAGCCTCAGTCATTAATTTAGTGGTCCCTACAGTGCCCATATTTAACTAGAACTCAGAATCCTATTTCTAAAGGGAAAAAAAGAGTCATGCGTGGTTTTCTTGTTTTTTTCAAGAAAACTAGGTTTTCTTCTCCTTTTTGGATTTGGAAGGAATCTCTGCACTACAACAAAAACGACTTTTAGCGGCAATAAATATAGACATTAAGAAAGAGTACTAATCAATATCGCTAAAGGCTTTAGGTACATATACAAAGAGTGCTAATTGCCGCTAAAAATACATATTTAGTGGTAATTAAGAATTAATTGCCGCTAATGATCATTTTTTCTGTAGTGCTATAAATAGAGATTCTCCTAACCTAGAAAAAGATTGATTAGTTTTCTATTCGATACATGTCCACCCAAGTATTGAGAGAGTACGGATGTGAACTTGGGATCATTGTAGAAGACTGCAAAGTTGTTGTCTATCTTGAGGATTCGCTTGAAGATCTTTCTAACTTGTGGATTCGTTTGAAGGTATTTGCTCACGCTTCAAGAGGTAATTCTTGAATTAAATTTCAGCATGTTTATGTGTTCTAGCATAATTGTATATGTTCTAGCATAAGCGTTATCGATTATCTATTATTCATGTAAGATGTAAGATTCTGATATGCTTCTGTTGTGCATATAATTTTCCAACACTATGTATAGACACTTGTCCGTGTTTTATGTTTTTATCTTACAAGAACATACATTCCTGGTCTTCATGACCATTTGTGATCTTTTTTTTTCTCTATAAGAATTCATTATTAATTAGTCTATAAAAATGTCCAAACTGCAGATTGTAGAATCAAACCAACATACCTTCACACTTTGACAGAAGATTTTTTTGCTCCTCACCACATTTTGTAATATTTATATTTGTGGTAGCTCATAAACCACTTATGCTAGCATTAAAAGACTAATAGTTATAGTAGTCTAAGGTTGTATATTTTAATGCTGCAAAATTGTATTTCTTTTGGAAGTTAGACCCCACTTTTCTCTATAATTTTTATTAAAATGAATAAAGGACTACTAAGTCAAGAGAAATAAAAAGAACACACATCTTTAGTATCAAGAATTCAACTGTGAATAAAAGCTCGTTGTTTCCATGAAACATCTGATACATTTCAGCTAATAAAGTTGTTATCTAGCCATGTGAATCCAAATATGATAAAGTAGCACAAGAACACAAAAGTAACATTGGACTTTTAGAATAGTTCTCTATCAAGCAAAAGTTTAAATGTGAACAAAACTAAGTCACAAAATTATTGAAACAGTCAATCATCAAATGCGAACAAGCAAATAGTAAATACCTATATTTTCTTCTGTGAGGTCTGATATACCGTGAGTTTATGGTATTTTTGATGCATTTCACTTGGAGTTTTGTGTGATTCTTGAGCATTTTGTTATAAGATATGATGGTTTTTGTGTAATTCTTGCAGGAAATAGGTTCGAATGCGATTGATTGAGATAAGAGCTAAAAATTGCAGACGTGGCCAGTGACGGAGCTAACCATGAACCGTAGGTCCAGTGATGGGTCGTAGGTGCTACAGCGTAGATGAGGGTTCAAGGAAGTCTGACCAAGTGTGGAACCATGGAGGCCAACGACGCCCCGTAGATTGAATGACGGACCGTCCTGCACGTCCGTCATTTGTGATCAGAAAGTTGAAGTTCCAGTACTTGTACTACGGAGGCAAGTGACAAATCGTATCTCAACACACAGACCGTATGTGGAAACCATCGTATGAAGGCCCTAAAATATTTTCCAAGTGTTGATCCACGGAGGGAGACAACAGACCATAGGTTGACCCATGGTCCATAGGTCGTGTCGTCAATTGAAACCGTGTTTGAGCTGTTATTTCCTTATTTTGTTTCCTACTTGGTTTAGGATTTGTTTACTATAAATATTAGTTGTTATTTCTGTTTTTAGGGGTTAGAAAATATTGGAGACTTTTGTTTTGATCTTTTGGAATTATTTTGCAAACTCTTAGCAATTAATTTCCAAAATTTGGTTTTATGCAATTTCACTTTGAATTTCAAGTCACGATTTAGGTTTTCATCTATTCTAATTGTAAGTTCATGATTTCTTTTAACTCTAATATGAATTATGAACTTTCAAGCATGAGTAGCTAAATCCACAACTAGGGTTGTGGGAACCATGAGCAATTAACAATGTATGACTAATAACTAAGTAATTCTTGAATAGTATTTATGCATGTATTATTAATCTTTTCGTTTAAAAGTCTTTCTAGCGGTGCGTAACGTTAGAACTCGCCTCGTTCCTACTTGCCTTACCAAGGGGGTAATGAATGAGAAAAAGATTCAACAATAGATATTTAGTTAAGGATTTGTTGTTATCTAATATTCTGACTTTAACAAGTTGACGTGAGGGTGAATACCCAACTCAATTGACACGAGGACTAATCTGGGGTGAAGGTAAGGGTTAGTAAAGCACACACATGTAGATTTACCAAGTTGTGAGTGAAAGTTTCTACTTAGATCACCAATCACTTAGAATACATAACTTATCAGCCTTGCATGTCAAACACTAGGATAGAATTAATATTATTAGGAATACTGCGTTAAGAGCTCGTGGGGAACACATATGCCCTAGTTTACATCTTCTATTGATATTTCAAAATTGCAAACTTGGTTACTTGTTACTGATACAATCAACAATCTTTTATTTTATTTGCAAAATCCCCCCTTTTTGTTACTTTTCTCGAAATAGTTTGACTAAACGAATATAATAGTGAGTTAGCTTAAATTTAAACCATATTTCTCATGGGATCGACCCTAACCTTCAAGTTAGGTTCTTTACTTGATAATGATCGCTTATACTTCTTTCGGGAGGTGTAATTTGAGTGTATCAAATTTTGGCGCCGCTGTCGGGGAATATGACTTTTAGATTAATCTAACTTCATTATTGAACTTTAGTCAAGTATTTCCTAATTTTACATTTCTTTGTTTTTGTTTTCTACAGGTCTTACCTCTTGTGTATGCCAAGTACACAGATTCGAGCTGAAACCTTGACCCCCTATGATCTTGAATTGCGAAGAACTTTAAGAAGAATGGCAAATTAAGGGGTACACAATAATACAATCGGAGAGGGTCAAGGAGATGGAGTTGGGTTGCAACCTCCTAGATTTGTGAATGTGCCCGCTCAGGTTCATGGTGGTAATCTAATCAAAAATGCAGAAAGGGTGCAGATCCGCCAACACCGAGGATTCGTGATAACTACAGAGTTGACTACGATGCGGTTGAATCAAATGGGCCTATTGTTCTCCCTCCTCTACCTCAGGACATACATTTGTGGTGACCAGTAGTCTTATGAAAATGCTTACAGCAAGAGGGTTGTTTACTGGGTTAGCTTCGGAAGATACATATGCTCACATGGATAAATTGACTAGTGTCTATAAGAGTTGTATGGGATGACCAGAATTGAATATGAATGTCTTAGGTTTGAGAGTATTCCCATTGTAGTTGGCTAGTGATGCTACTGTGTGATTTTCTGAGCTGCCATACAATTCAATCTATACATGGGACCAATTATATAAGGTGTTCATGGCAAGGTATTTTCTGGTGTCCAAGAAGTTAAATCACAAGGATAAACTGAATAATTTCACAACACTACCTGGAGAGTCGGTAAGCAGTTCTTGGGATAGGTTCACTGGGTTCATGGTGAGTGCACTTTTGAGGAGATCGCTAAAAAACTTGAGAGAATTTCCCAAAACAATAAGGCATGGAGCACTAGAAAGGAAAATATTGGTAGGAGCACGTTTGTTGTCCAAACTGCACCAAGTAAATCAAATGATCATATTCGTGAAGAGATGGCTCAAATGAGGACTGAAATTGGCTTGGTATTATAGCATCTTAGTGGAAGTGCATAGAAAGTGAATGTAGCGAATTATCTTACTAGAACCCCACCATCGCCAATTGAGAAGTGTTACTATGAGGAAGATGCGAATTTGGTGAATGATCAGACGGGGGGTTTTCGAACTAACGCCCAAGGTTCCAATTCGGATAATTGGTGCCAAGGTCAAGGAAACCAAGGTCGGAACTAGGGCAACTACAACCGAGAGGGAAACTATGTCCGAGATGGAAACTTCAATCGTGATAACAATTACAACCGAAATAACTATGGAAACAGGAATGAGAGAGTTAGGCCCTATGTTCCACCTGGTAATAGAGAGGTTGGTACTAGTATTACTCCTAGAAGATGATGAAGAGGATCGATGCAACTGATGAAAATATGAAGGAGATGCGTAATGATTTATCTGGGATTGGTCAAAAAGTTGATTCCCATGCAGTGTTGATCAAGCAACTTGAGCAGCAGTTTAGTCAGTTGTCCGCTATTGTGAACCCACGTCAGCCTGGCACACTTCCTAGCAACATCATCCAAAATCCAAAAAATGATGGGCATTGTATGACAATCACTACTCGCGGAGGAAAATAGACTATTGATCCCCCCCCATTTCATCTGAGATTAAAAGAGTGGTAGAAAAAGATGCGGATGAGATCGACGTTACTGGAGATCCGAAAGTTGCTACAAAAAAGAAAGCTGAGGTAACCTAAAAAGTTGTTCCTATGCCTAGACCTCGACCTCCCTTTCCACAGAGGTTGGTGAAAAAGACTGAAGAAGCAAAATACCGCAGGTTTATAGCAATGTTGAAACAACTTTCCATCAATGTCCCATTGATAGAAGCTTTGGAGCAAATGTCTAGGTATGCAAAATTCATGAAGGACTTGGTGACCAAAAAGAGGGCTATCAGTTTTGAGGATGAAGAGAAGTTACAACATTGTAGTGCTATTGCTACTACGTCACTTGTGAGAAGAAAGAGAATCCTAGAGCTTTCACTACTCCTTACACTATCGGTATACTGCGCTTCATGAAGGCCTTGTGTGATTTGGGTGCCAGAATTAATTTGATGATATTGTGGATTTATAAGAAGTTGGGTTTAGGAGCTCCAAAACCGACTGCGATTCATTTACTTATGGCTGATACAGCTGTGAAGAGGTCCATTGGAGTGTTGCAAGATGTCCTTGTGAAAGTAGAATCATTCATCTTTCCGATGGACTTTGTGATGTTAGATTGTGAGGTTGATTTTGAGGTTCCCATTATTTTAGGGAGACCATTTCTTTCTACTGGGCGTGCGTTGGTTGATATGGAGAGAGGGCAGATGAAGTTTTTATGAAATAATGAGGAGTTAACTTTTAACATCTATAGGTCTATTAAGCATGAAAGTGATCTTATTACTGTATCAACGGTAAATCATAAGGTGGAGCAGGAATCTGAAGTGTCCATTGATGAGAGGTTAGGTGTTAATGCACTAGCAGTGGTGATGATGAATTTTGACAGTGATGGTATTGATGACTATGATGAGCTAGTTGTTGCACTTGATAGGTTCGAGTTTCGTTTCAAGCCAAAACGGTTGGAATTAGATATGAAGAATCAAGACACCCCACCTGCAAAACCGTCTGTTGATGAGCCTCCAAAACTGGAACTTAAGGTTCTTCCATCCCACTTGCAGTACGTATTCTTGGGACAAAATAGTACTTTGCCTGTAATCATTGTTGCTGACTTGAGCAAAGGGAAAATAGAGGCCTTGGTATCGGTACTGAAGCGGTTCAAGAGGTCTATTGGATGGATTATTGCGGACATTATTGGGATTCCTCCGGGCATTTGTTCTCACAAAATTCAACTCATGCGACAGCAAGCCAAGTATTGAGCATCAAAGGGGACTGAATACCCATATGCAAGAGGTTGTGAGAAAAGAGATTATTAAATGGCTCGATGTTGGAGTTATATATCCCATTGCTGATAGTAGTTGGGTTTGCCCTGTTCAGTGCGTACCAAAGAAGGGAGGAATCATTGTGGTTCCCAATGCTAAAAATGAGCTTGTTCCAATGAGGTTAGTGACTACCGAAAGCTAAATGCATGGACAGAAAAAGATCACTTACCAATGCCTTTTATAGGCCAGATGTTGGATCGTCTCACTGGTAAGGGTTGGTATTGTTTTCTAGATGGGTATTCGGGCTACAATCAAATCTCCATAGCTCCGGAAGACCAAGAGAAGACCACCTTCACTTGTCCATATGGGACTTTTGCCTTCAAAAGGATGCCATTTGGGTTATGTAATGCTCCAGCGACCTTTTAGCGGTGTATGATGTGGATATTTTCAAATATGTTGGAGGACACGATAAAGGTATTTATGGATGATTTCTCTGTGGTAGGTTACTTGTTTGATGACTGTTTGACACATTTGGCTGAGGTACTAAAATAGTGTGAAGAGTGCAATTTTGTGCTCAACTGGGAAAAGTGCCACTTTATGGTAAATGAGGGTATACTTCTGGATCATCGGATTTAGCAGAAACGTATATCGAGCTAAAGTTGAGGTAATATAAAAACTCCCACCCCCCATCTATGTTAAAGGTGTTAGAAGTTTTCTTGGGCATGCAAGTTTCTACAGGAGGTTTATAAAAGAATTATCAAAAATTGCACATCCATTATGCAAACTGCTAGAGAAAGAGTGTAAGTTTGATTTTGATGATGCTTGTCTGAGAGCATTTGGAGAGTTGAAAGAAAAGCTAACTTCGCACCTATCATTATTTCACCAGATTGGGGACAACCGTTTGAAGTGAAATGTGATGCAAGTGGGGTGGCGCTTGGCGTAGTATTGGGACATAGGCGAGAGAAGATTCTTCATCCTATATATTATGCAAG
The DNA here is from genome assembly GCA_029582525.1 of Solanum tacnaense. Lineage (NCBI taxonomy): Eukaryota > Viridiplantae > Streptophyta > Magnoliopsida > Solanales > Solanaceae > Solanum > Solanum tacnaense. The sequence continues at coordinate 16,056 of JAJOOD010001171.1, forward strand.
CAAAGCCTTAAATATTTTACAAAAAAACTACACTATGACTGAACAAGAACTGTTTGCTGTGATATTCGCATTCAAAAAGTTTAGGTCCTATTTTCTTGGCACTAAGGTGATTGTTCATACTGATCATTCAACATTGAGGTATTTGATGGCTAAGAAGGATGCAAAACCGAGGTTGATTAGATGGGTTATTTTGTTGCAAGAGTTCGATTTTAAGATAAAGGATAGAAAGGGAACAAAAAATCAAGTCACCGATCATTTGTCAAGATTGGAGGAGGAAGCTATGCTTAAGCTAGGAGATGGGGCTGATATTAATGATGCATTCCCTGATGAGAAGGTAGTGGCTGCTTCTTATGACCTTATTCCATGGTTCGCAGATTTTGCTAATTATTTGGCAAGTGATTTAGTGCCTTCGAATCTGTCATTTGATCAAAGAAAAAAGTTCATGTCTAATGTGAAGAAATTCTTTTGGGAAGAGCCTTAATTTTTTTGTGTTTGCGCTAATGGGATTATTCGTCACTGTGTGCCTGAGGTTGATATGATGAGTATATTAAGGCGTGTCATTCGTCAGCTGTAGGTAGGCACCATAGTGGTATTCGGACTGCTCATAAGATTTTGCAGTGTGCTTATTACTGGCCTACCATCCACCAAGATGCTCATAATTTCGCCAAGCCTTGTGATCGTTGCCAACGAGAAGGAGGAATTTCAAAGAAGCAAGAACTACATATGAACCCGATATTGGTGATTGAGTTGTTCGATATTTGGGTTCTTGACTTCATTGGTCCATTCATGAGTTTGCATGGGATGAAGAATATTCTTGTTGCGGTTGACTATGTATCTAAATGGGTGGACGCAATTGCTCTTTCAAACAATGAGGGAAAGTGTGTCACCGCATTTCTAAAAAAGAGTATTTTCTCCAGATTTGGTATACCTAGGGCAATCATAAGCAATGGACTCACTTTTGTAACAAATTTTCAAGGCGTTACTAGAGAAATATGGTGTTCACCATAATGTAGCCACTCCTTATCATCCGCAGTCTAGTGAGCAAGATGAGGTGTCAAATAGAGAGATAAAGCAAATCCTTGCAAAGATTGTGAACGCCGACAGAACTGATTGGTCAAGAAGGCTTGATGATGCTTTATGGGTCTATCGCACTGCATTCAAAACTCCCATAGGTATGTCCCACTACCAACTTGTATATGGGAAGTCATGTCATTTTCCTATAGAGCTAGAGCATAAAGCAATGTGGGCACTCAAAAAGTTGAATTATCGAAGTGTCGCTTCAAGTCAAAGATTGAATGAGATGAATGAGCTCGATGAGTTTCACTCAAAAGCATATGAGAGTTCAGCCTTGTACAAGTAGAAGATGAAGATGTACCATGATCAAAAGATTGAAAAGAGTGAATTTGCTCCCGGTGATCTTGTATTGTTATTTAACTCAAGGTTGCGTTTGTTTCCTGGCAAACTCAAGTCCAAGTGGACCGGGCCATTCAGAGTAACCCAAGTATTTTCACATGGAGCGGTTGAACTCAAGAACAAGGAAGCAACGAGGTTCAAAGTGAACGGTCAAAGGATAAAAGTCTATTTTGGGCAAGTTGAGAGTGTCAATGAGGTGATAGAGGAATGGAGTCTTGGTGAAGTCTGAGTAACCAAGGGATATACGTCGTGTCGCGACGTTAAATCAAGCGCAGCTTGGGAGGCAATCCAAGATGTATAATCTAGCCAACTATTGGAATTTACTTTTCGATATAGGGAGTTTTTCTTAAATTTGTAGTTTTCTAGATAGTTGTTTATTAATTTTTTGTTTTAGTGTTGGTTAGATAAAGATAGAATAGGGCTTGTGTCTAAAAAGTGTCTAGAAAATGTAAAAAGAGGATGTCCTAATGGTTGCTAGGTGTTTAGAGAAGAAAAGGCAATTCTGCAGAATTTAAGTTGATGTAGTGGTTTGCGGGTCCCATCGATGGTCTGTCGGTCAATCTACGGACCGTGGATGGCATCTGTAGATCCCATGTATGCTTTATGATTTTTACTAAGTGTTGGAATGAACCTCGGTCCCCATCGACGGACCGTAGGTCGACCCACGGACCATCGATGGGGTTTTGTGGGTCCAACTTAAGGTTACAGTCGACCCGACCCGGACCCCATTAAAATAAAACCTTTCATTTCAAATACATTTCCCACTTCCCTCTTTTCCCCCAAACCGTTACCAATTGTTACTACACCCAAAAGACCCCTCAAACTCCCCAATTACATCCATAAAATCCTCCCCTTCCATTTCTAATCACTTACTAATTCCATTTCCTCCATATCTCTCCCAAATCCTCTATTTCCCCTCAATTTCCCCCATTACTACCAAGCAAACAAGGTTCGGGTTCAGTGTCAAGTTCGGTCTTAGGAGCACAGAATTTCCCTAACTACGCACTCACCAACTTTGCTTACTTGTCAGGTAAATCGACTTCACCAGAACTATGAATTTCGTTTCATTGTTTAAATTGGAAGTCACAAAGTTGAACTTGACCTTGGGTAGTTAATCATGTGTGAAATTGTTTAAAACTAGTTCATAGACTACCCTTGGAACAATGGTGTGTGTGTTATTGTTTTGATTGCATAATTGGGTTTGATAGGTCTAAGTGGGTGTTTTGACATAGGGTTTCACTGTCGATTTAATTGAATGTGAAATGTGAAATGATCGAAACACTAGGAATGATGAACTACCACATAATATGTTGAAATGCATATTTAGACTTAGATTGATTGATTGATTGTTGAAGTAAATGTGTTATCTGAAATTTGGAAATTCATGTGTGGCACAGCTTTGGTAAAGGGCCACAACCAATGGACCTAGGGCCACCTACAGACCATAGGTCGTGGTCTGTCAATTGGATAAACACAAATAGTTTCTAAGTTGCGAACCACGGTGTGGACTATGGTACGTCGTTCCATCAACTGATCGTTCTGCGCATCTGTGGTTCCAACATCAGAGACCCAAAAATGGGCTCTCTGACCTACGGAAGGGACCCACGACCCTTCACTCCATCGATGGAATGTAGGTACCCACCGTAGGTCTCTAAACCAGCTACAGCCTGGAAAAATTATCATTTTTCGTCTAAGTCCTATTCTTGTTCTAAAAAAATTTCTTAGGTCTTTTTGAATTATTCAAGTACTAACTAAGCTTCTTCAGGTACCATGTCACAAAAACAAGTTCTTGTTTACTCAAGTAAGGGCAAGTCAAAGTCTGTCGCCCTATCCAACCGCCTGCTCAATGAGTCCAGTGAGGAAGAGTACGTCCAAGAGACGACCAGAGGTTCCCCACTGCCCCTGGCTTACGAGGAATAGGGCCAGGCATGTTATATCATCCAGTGACGAGGTCAAGGTCACTGCCCCCCAGTTTAAGGAGGGGGATTCACCTACAGGAGAGTCGAAGTCCGACTCTGAGTCGCATACCGGCTCCTGTTCCAGATTCACTTCCGCTTCTTTTTCTAATGCCGATAGCAAGGGGGATGCCCAAGACCCACCCAGCACGAGAGTTGAGACGGTTCCCAGTGCCACAGAGCTGAATAGATGAAGCGATACGGGTCAGTACCATATATATGATGATGGGAAGGTGCTAAATGAACACCAGAAGATGGCCAGGACAGTTACTGAGGAGCGTCGGGTATTGACAAAGAGCCTTCATACTATGCCCACTAATGAGGAACTATTCAAGAGGCACAAATGTGAGTGGATGAACAGAGTCCGGGTAATTTTAGCGAGGAGATGACTCGTGAGTTCTATGCCTCATACGCCGCTACCGTCCGAAATGATATGCCCATATGGGTTAAACCACTAGCCCAACCTCCACTTCAGGCCACACTAGTATGGAACATCTCTGGGGTTACCATTCACCGTTTTATTTATGGCCCAGCCGATACTCTTCTGATTAACACTGTAGAGTACGACTATAGGATGGGTATTGTTCAGAGTGGGGAATTTCAGAGGGATGCCAATAAGAGAGAGACATTACTAAGGTGGATGGCCCGTCATATAACTGAGGATGGAGAGGGCACTTAGTGGATGAGAAATATTATTGTGCCTATCAAAAAGGCAACCATGAGCTTCATCGATCCCCTACACAGGAGGACAACTTTGTTACTTGGGACAGGGTTGTGATGTTAGCAACGATTATGGCGGGGCTGGAGCTTGATTTCTCCCGCATCTTGATTGCTGAGATACATGAGAGGGCATTCAAGACTACTACTACTCAGCTCTTCCATGTCTTATCTTCCATCTCTGTAGGGAGGCTTCGGTGCCTATTTGGCATTGTGATAGGCTGACAGAGGCAACCAAGACTGTGTACATCGACCTTATTAGAGATGATGCCAATCTTACTGCTATGCGAAGGGAACCATAACTTGACCTACCTCCCCTGGGTGTTGATCTTGCTGAGGATGTAGAGCATATTCAGGCTGATGACACTACCATACCTCACAGTTCTATGGATGCACAGCCCCCCTCCCTCTACCGCCATTAGTCAGGTTACGAGCTCATCCCGAGCCACTCCCCCTTCAGGATCCACTTTAGCTCTTCCGGCCCGAGTCTAGAAGTTGGAGGCCCAGATGGATACCTTGCTGCAGCACATGGGACCCTAGATGTAACGATCTGTTTGTCACGACCCAGGGGTACACCCTAGACCCAACATGGTGTACAAGACCCCGAGGCCTCATACAAGCTACTTAGCTTTCATAACATAAGATAATCGCAAATGGTACGGAAATTTAAAACGTTTTTCCAATACAATCAAAGTCTCATAAAACGAAGCGGAAGTCTTTAACATTGTCTCAAACCATCTAATACTTGAATAGTCTTGGGACACAGCCCATACAAAAGTTCTAACATAAAAGAAAGACATAAAAGGAAAGGCGATCAAATCCTCGATGCTATGAGGACTCACCAAGTCTTCACTTGCTTACTTCTACTACGACCCTAGCCACGAGAATGGAAGTCAATATCGTCGGACCCTACATTTGATAAGAATGTAGGCAAGAGTATGGTTAGTACAATAATGTACAAAATATGATAGCTAGCATAAATCATAAACATACACATAATGTAGGCATTAGTCAACATAAGACATATACCAAAATCATAAGAGACATCAACATAAGGCATAGGCTATATGCATAAGAGATATCAACATGGTCATAGGCATAATCAATGCATCTAGATCAACATAATATAAGAGAACACTTCATAAGCACCCTCAAAGCATGTTTGTACAATGCATGGATAAGACCCCAGCTAAGCAAACCATTTTAGGCCCTTATTCATATTCATCATCTTTTGATCTCATTCTTAGCTTATTTCTCATAGACAAGGGAACATTCACTTTGAGTCAAATATATCAAGGAAGGCAACTATAGCAACAATCCAAGCTAAGAATACATCATGCAATCAATCTCATATACAAACATACTTACAATACTTCTTTGAAGTAATCTTGGTTCATCATACACATGCTACTTTGATTAGGGACTTGTCCCTCTTTAGTCATTCTTACTAATCATGGAAGAGTATCTCTCTACTAGTCCAAGACATATCATTACTCATGAATGGTTACGATTCACCAATTCAAGGCTATCAAGGAAAAGCACCTTACTATGCTAGACCAAGTTATCATGGAAAGCACACTCTCATGCAAGTCCAAGCTACTCAATGAAGAGTACTATTGCTCAATCCAAGCTATAATGGAGTGGTGTGGCCTCACCAAGTCAAGCTATCATGCAAGCATTCTATTATGCTAGTTCAAGCTACATTGGAAGGGTACGATTTCTCAATCCAAAGTTATCCAAGAGTTCTACTACCTCAACCTACCATGTATTGTTTTGTCTTAACAAGTCAAGATATTCATGAAGGGATACGAAGATTACTACTAGAAACCGTAAGACAAGCTATTCATGAAGGGATATGCAGATTGCTACTAGAAACCTGGACTTAACTGACGTAGAAGGTTTCCATCTCATGAGACATTCATGGGAAGCCCGGACTCGACTAACGTAAAACACTCCCATCTCATTTCAATACCCACTCGGTGGTAAGAATAAATCCCACATAGTACTTATTAAGTCTTACATAACTCATGTCTCATGGAAGGATATCCTTGACAACCAATCCAATTTAGTTCACTAGGATAGCTCATTAGATCATGCGTAAGAAAACCTTTCACCGTCCATGTCTACATGTAAATCTTAGATTCATTTAGGTGAGAAAGCCTTTCAACCTTAGAATCGTCATTATGTGAGAAAACCTTTCACATCATGTTCATTATGTGTTCATGAGAATGTCCTTTCAATCAACACAACATAATTAGCTTAATCATTGACACCTTACTCTCAAAGTGTTCTCAAGCATTTATATAGATTCTATAACAACATGCATACGTTCATAATATAGGTCATGTGGGTAAACCTTCCACAACAATACCATATACAATTCAACATTCATCATATAGCTTCTCTCTCAAAGCCTCACTAGTCTTAACTCATCATGTTAGCTTTACTCTCAAGCCCTACTAGTCATAATTCAACATATAAGCTTTATTCTAAAAGCCCTAACAATAATGATTCATCATCCATGCCTTAGTCTCAAGACAATTCTAATCTCAAGCCTTCCAATTTATAATTCATCATACATGTTGATCTTAGTCAATTCATCTCTATGTGCTTCCATCTTAAGCAAATCTATAATGTAATTCATCATTCCTAGAAGATCACATCTAAGCCCTCAATTTCCCCTTTCATGGCCTAAAACCCAACTATATCAAATTCACTCTAGAATCATAGGTTAAGCATGAATACATGTATAATCATACTAAAAACATGCAATTCCATCATAGACAGTCATAAACAATCACAATCCACTCTATTAGATCATAACCCATGACATTAGAAGAAACCCTAGTTTGACTTAGGGAATTCCTCTTCTAAATTGGGGAACACATGGGGGCTTCATGGATGAAAGGAATCCATGAATGAAATAGCCATCATACCTTGATTACAAAGCCTACCAAGCTTGAAACAATGGAGACTTTACTTAACCTAGCTTGACCCTCTTTTTCTTCTTCTTCACTTTCTAGAGACAGAATTATTTGAGAGGGATTTGGGTTTTCTTTTGGGGGTTTAGAAATAATGACTTAGAATGACTTAATTTAGGGGCCTAAAGTCTTATATAGGTGGTCTAGATTTGCGTAAAATGACACCACTTAATCCTAATTAAAACTAGAAAGCCCCAAAGTACCCCTAAACTTAACCACCAAAAACTGCCTCCCTGCCTCATCCACGAGACCCCGACCATGGGGCGTAGGTTGACCTATGGTCCGTACTGGATGGGTGTGGTTTAGGTTCAGAGAAATCTAAAAATTTACACTTGACCTACGGAACCCAACCACGGGGAGTGGGTCCTGGCGTAGGTATATGCCTTAGGCAGTTTTCTAGAGAGCTCATCCACGAGGCTTCCCACGGAGTGTGGGTCCAACCACGGGGACTGGATCGACCTCATGGGTGACACCTTGATGTTCTAACATGCTAAACCCTCTATTTAAATTCGGGGTGTTACACTGTTGAGGAGTCTGAGGCTTGTATGAAGCAGATGATGGACGCCAAGATTCAGGCAGTTAAGAGGCGGTTAGATGCATTCGAGTTGAGATTCTTGGATAGAATTTCCCCCACCATTGATGTTACTACTTTCCAAACGGAGTTGGCTAGGATCCATACTGATGTTGATGCTCTTTTGGCCCTGCGAAGGTTGTACCGGAGACTGCACCTAAGGCTGAGGAGGAGGAGGTGGTGATGTCTGCATTCTTTGGTGATTCTATGCCACCACCCGACCCTTCCCGTGCGGCTGGGAAGTGCCACCGCTCTTCTGAGCACACTTCTGATACTGATGAGGCTCGATGGGCAAGAAAGAGAGAGCGGCAGGAGTTGGTGGTGGCCCAGAGATAGTCAATTATTGATGAGGAGATGCGGTAGCAAAGGGCCCGTGAGATAGGTGTTGGTCCATCTAGTTCGAGAAGCACTACTGAGGGTGTTCCCACTATTGACGAGGGTGCTACTGATGGCGTTCCTATTGTTGATCCAGCGGGTTCCGGGGAATCGGACCCACTCGCTTCTTGATGAGTCATCGGTGCTTATGCGCCACAGGTTTGCTTCACCCTATGTTTTATTTTTCTTTTATGTGCATTGAGGGCAATTGCACCAATTTTTCATGGGGGTGGGGTAAATGGGTTGTGAGTAATAGGGTGAAGTCTGAGTAACCCAACTCATAACCCTCCCTTGGGGTTTTCTTGTCTGTGTTCTTTTTCCCCAAGGGGTTGTTTTACTTTTATGTTGAACCGGCATATGAAGGATTGTATGTGTAGAAGTAGATAGAAAGAATGGAAGCATGATGGCATAAAACGTATGATAATGATACATGTCCAAAAATTTTGAAAATGTGTTAGATCTATAGTCTGAATGAGTTGAATGTGTTGGATCTTCACGTGACATGATAGGAACTGGTATGATAGCATACTTAAGCTAAAACTTGAAATAGGTGCTTCAATAATTCAATAATGAAACAATGTGCCAAGAGTGTGTGAGATGATTTTGTATGTTCATGCAGTGTGTGCCAATCTAGAACTTACCCCGTTAGTCCTGTTAAGATTATCTAGGCTAGGAATTGGGAAATGATCATAGGCCCTTGTTCAAATAAGTCCACTTAAGCCTAAAATGATCCAACCAAAAGAAATAAATGCTCCATTTTGATCCAAATGTTTGAGCCTAATGAAGACCACTTCTTTCAATACACATAACTCACCTTCCCTAAAAATTGTTTTGGCCCTGGTCCCTCCTTAGACATGTGCACCTTAACTTAGGCCAAAAGCCTAAGTTGAAGGTGGCTAATTCAGAGGTTACCTTAATCTCAGCCCTGGTCTGACCTTGGACATTGTGCACCTCAACTCATGCAAAATACATAAGTTGAGGGTGGCTATGAAAAAGGAAAACTGCAAGAAAAGGGTATGGAAAGAGTTGTGTGTAGAAGAAGAAAAAGGATAGAAAAAGATGTGGTTGAATTCAAAAGAAACAAAACAAGTGATAATGAGGCTGAATACCAGAAAAATAAAAGTGAAAAAAAAAGAATAATTAAAAAGATAAGTCACATATGTGCTGAAAAAAGTAAAGGAAAAGAGCAGAAAATAAAAATATGTCAGAATTTGTTGAGAAAAGAGGTAATAAGCCAATGTAATGTCAAGGAGGGCAGAAAAGTCACTAAAAATACCCAAATGTATCCTACCTGACCCTGAGCCTACGTTACAAGCTAATAAAGTCTTTTAGTGATCCTAGTGATTTGGAGAGTCTATGCAGTGAAAATAAGGGAAAGCCTATGGTATTGAACACTAACTGTATTGAATTCACTTCTGAGAGTGAGTGTTTATCGAATCCTTAAGCTTAAATATCTTGTTATTGTGTAAAAATGGATTTCTTTGAAGTGAGGGCACTAGTTACATTGTTGGAGAGTTGGTAGCATGGTGATTGTTGAAAGTGTATGTGATGATATTTATTGGTCCGTCTATGTCATGTTTTGATCCGCATGAGTTAGCTTATTGAGTCTAAATTGAAAGATTTGCACTGAGTGAAGGACTTGATTGAGAAATCCATTTGATTGCTTGAGTTTGTATGTTTGCTTCTACATAAGTATTGTTTAGAGTGCTAGTGTGTCGCTTGAGGACAAACAACAATTTTAAGTTGAGGGTGTTGATAAACCATGAGTTTACGGTATTTTTGATGCATTTTACTTGGAGTTTTGTGTGAGTCTTGAGCATTTGGTTATTATATATGATGGTTTTTGTGTAATTCTTGCAGGAAATAGGTTCGGATGCGGTTGATTGAGATAAGAGCTGAAAATTGCAGAAGTGGCCAGTGATAGAGAGAACCACGAACCGTAGGTCCAGTGACGGGCCGTAGGTGCTGCAGCATAGATGATGGTTCAAGGAAGTCTGACCAAGTATGGAACGAGAGAGGCCAACGACTCCCTGTAGATTGAATGACGAACCGTCCTGCACGTCCATCGTTTGTCATCAGAAAGTTGAAGTTCATGTACTTGAACCACGGAGGCAAGTGACGCATCATAGCCCAACACACGGACCGTAGATGGAAACCGTCATCTATAGGCCCTGAAATATTGTCCAAGTGTCGATCCACGGAGGGAGACCACGGACCGTAGGTTGACCCATGGTCTGTAGGTCGTATCATCAATTGAAACCACGTCTGAGCTATTATTGCATTATTTTGTTTCCAATTTGGTTTAGGATTTGTTTACTATAAATATTAGTGGTTATTTCCGTTTTAGGGGTTAGACAATATTGGAGACTTCTGTTTTGGTCTTGTGGAATTATTTTGCAAACTCTTACCAATTAATTTCCGAAATTTGGTTTTATGCAATTTCACTTTGAATTTCAATTCAAGATTTGGGTTTTCATCTATTCTAATTGTAAGTTCATGATTTATTTTAACCCTAATATGAATTGTGAACTTTCAATCATGAGTAGCTAAATCCACAACTACGGTTGTGGGAACCATGAGCTTATTTAAACCTCAACCCCAGATCAACTACAAAAGAACCAAACCAGGATTATTTGACACAAAAGTTACAAGGATATAACAAGTTAATTGCACGGCCAAAAACTAACGCTAATTTAGTAAGAACATGTTACAACTACGGACTATTAAATACCGTATACACATACGACGGAGAAGAAGTTAGTGGAATACCAGAACTACACAAAGCATTCGTCACATATAAAAGAGTTACAAAAGGAAATTT
>JAJOOD010001172.1:0-17729 GCA_029582525.1 Solanum tacnaense
AACATTGAAATCTATAAACTAACTAAAAATATATTAACAAAGTAGATTATAAATAATATTTTTATCTAAAACATAAAGTGATAGCTTTTTGAAATTTTAGGAAGTGTAAAAGCTACTTTTGAACTGATAGCTTACTTTTTAGAAAGTTGAAAAAGTGGGGCCCAGCGCGTGTTGAACAAAGCTTTCAATCTATCTGGTTTATATTGCCACGTAAGCCGAAAAGTGGTAAAAAATTAATTAAAAAATAAGTTCGGGAGGGTAATAGGACCTTAGTAAAGGTTAGGTGTGTCTTAGGGATTTTGAGCATAGGTTGGGGAGATACTTATGCATTTTCTCTTCATATAACATAGCAAAACACTTATAATTAATAATAACTCCAATAAAAAATCTTAATTAATTAACATTGTTTGGTGCAGAAGCAACGGTGACGGAGTCCACCGCAATGGTCGTTGCTAAACCTCTCCGTACTGCAAATGAAACTATACTTCCACTTATTGAAGCATAACCCCTTGAACCGGTGGCTCTGCGACTCGCAAGTCTTCGCCTCCGCTACCATCCCTGTATATTATTTAACGTCATAGACAAATTCAGAATCTAGAGTCACATTGGTATATCTAGAGTGAAGAATATATAATTGAGTAAATATACCTATGTTTATTTTAATAATTTAAATATTTAAATGAGATGATAATCCAATTTAAATTGGTTCTATCAAAGTAGTTAGAGTCGTGAATTCAAGTCTCACTTTGAATTTATTATTAAAAAATATTCTACATGCTTCATGAAAAGCTTGCCGAGAAGATCATTCTATTAAAATCGTGAAAGCTAGATAAGCTTGTACGTACATCGACTAATTTAAAGGAATATATATCACAATCCACCATAAACAAATATCAAATAACTCTTTTCGACTAAGACTACAACATATAGAAATATCACCTAGTGTTTTTTTATCTCGAGAAGATCATATATAATTGAGTATTTAAACTTTTAGAGGTGATACTCCGACATCAACAACTAGTTTTAAAATGTGTCTGATCTTACTATATGTTTAATATTTTAATTTTTTAAAATATGTATAATTCAAAATGAAAACAATAAATTCAATTAAACTCGCAGAATTCATCTTAAATTAGTCTCTTGAGTAAACATACTACGTAGTAATTAACAACCGGTAAACCATGGTCCTTATAAGTGTAGTACTCTTAATTTTGAATCATAACAAAAAAAAAACTAATACAAAGACTTTTGAAGCTCTTAATTTTATATGTATATTAAACAGTGATTAGCGACAAATCATATTCCGTCGCTATTTAACGTGCACTTATTTTCTTCCCAATGCAAAAGATTATTAATAGTTATAATTGCAAATTAATTATTGCATCAATAACCTAAAATGTTCTTTGATACATGTTTTAAACTGTCAACATTTTTGCAATACCTCTTAATATCCTCTCTCATCAGAGCTACTAAGTGAATAAGTATCACAAAAAACAAGGAGTCATTTACATTATGATGATGCTAAGACAAACCAAGCTTCAAGGACTTGTTGTACGCTTTTGTATACACTTCATTGTTTATTGTAGTTTCAGATTTTTAAATGTAGGACTTTTTGCAAGTATCAATGTCTCTATTAGTTATAAGTGGAAAGTGTAATAGTCTGAATTCGTAGAGTTTTGATCAGGATCACACATTATTTTGATGTTGCTATTCGAAGAGTTAGCATACTGACAAGTTTGCTTGAAATTATATGCCCCTTTGTAATATTTTTAATCATTTTCTCCAATGGTGGAATTAAAGTTTGAATGACTATGCTACTGAGGATGGATCTATAGTGTTGGTTGCAGGTTGTAAATGAACTCCTAATCTTTAACTCTTACATTTGCCTATGTCAAATCACCAAGAATTTTGAATTTTATGTGTTGGCTGATTTGCACTTTGAGCCCCTACTTCGTGCTGCTCTTCAATTGTGTCCCTCCTTAGAAATCATGTTCTAACGGAACATAAATTTATATTTCCGTATCATAATATCTTCCAACTTAATGTCAGACATAACTTCAGCTTCTAAAGTACTTATTTTCGACTAGACTTCCAACTTAATGTCAGACAAATATATATGTATACCAACATATATACAATTATCTGATAGATATACAACTACAGTTCGCCTCTCTCCACTCTCTGTCCTCTCTCGCTCACCTCTCTCCTCCCTCTCCCAATCTCACTCGCTAAATATGGAAATACATATGTATACCAGTTACATATATACAATTATTTTTGATAGATATACATATACAATTTGACATATATACATATACAATTCTCCTCTCTCCTTCCTCTCCTAATCTCACTCGTCTCTTTCCTCTCTCTAACATGTAACTACGAATCGTAATTAACAAACTATAGTTATGAAACATAATTAAGTTATTTTTGAGTGACTATATGAGAAAATTCCTCAATTTTTTTTATAGTAGTTGATTATGTGTATATATATATATTTTTTTTTATATTTTTTTTTACAGTTTTGAAGTAATTTTTGTATTTGAATGTACTGCTATTTTAGAAGTGAGTTAGAAAATAAACTATAAGTTGTTTTCTAAATTTGCAACATAAATATTTAAATTTTCACATCCGAATTTCGACAAAAAAGAGGGATGCAACACGAGGACTTCCCAGGGGGTCACCATCCTAGTACTACTCTCGCTAAAGCGCACTTAACTTCGGATTAAAATTTATTTTGAAGAAAATATGAATCGTAATTTTTATAGTCAAACAAATAACTTCAAAGTTAAATGAAATGAGCGACCGCACAAACATATTTAATTTTTTTTTTTTTTAATGTCAACAAAAAGAATACGGAGTTGCTAAACAAAATTTTCTCCGTTCTTTGAATGTTTGGGTGAATCTTACTATTGACATATAGTAGAATCTCTCCATTTACATCTGTTGTCAACTATATTAAAAATATATTTTTACTTTTCACTTTTTAGCATATCATGGAGAATTTTTTATTTTTTATTTTCTATATTTTATCCTCAACATTAATTACTTATTTCAAATCATTTTCAAGGTTTATCATTATATATCAATTCATATGATTATTGTTGTAGAATACTCATATTAATCATAACTTAAGAGACATAGAATTTTAAGTGGACAAACAAAAACAAACTAAATAAATTATAAATATACACGGACGCTACAATTGCAAGTAAAATGATAATATTCAAGTGAGCCCCATTTTTTATTAATGCATAATTATTTTGTATTTTGTATCAATTGTATTCGAAATACAATGAATACAACTGTATTCATTCTCTCTTATATTGGATAAAATTAGGAGTGAACGAGCGAGTCGTGTCGAATATGAGTCGATTGAAAATGAGTTAAACAAAAATAAACAAAGTACTCGGCTAGACTCATATTTTAAATGGTTAAAAATGAGTTACCCAATGAATAATATGAATACCCATATTATAGTAGGGATCTAGTTAATAACTTTAAACACAAAACCTTTTTATATTTTTTTTTTATCACACCACACTTCCTACCAGCTGCCTCTCCCAAAAAAATGTAAAAAGAATGTTAGTTTTTTTTTTAATAATAAAAAAAAATTAAAGTTTTTTTTTATCACCCCACCCGGCTCCTACCATCCCCCCCCACCTCTACTAGACCCCCCGCACCCATTTGATAAAAAAACTAATTCTTTTTAGAAGTTTTTCTTACCACCCCATCCTTGAGTAAAAACATCCTTAGACTATATCCTCAATTTAAATTACATCTTTAAATTATCCTTCTTAACAAAAAAACATCCTCCAAGTATTTAAAACTTAACAACTTTCTCTTCTCTATTAAAATTTGTCAAAAAATTAGCGAATTCCACACAAAAACATATTCAATTCATACTATTCTGATAATTTTTTTTAATAATATTATTACCGGTTGGAAAAAACATCCAAAATAAAAATAAAAATTGAGACTCATGTTTACTGTTAAAAAAACAATGTTAGGACGGTGTTAGTCTACGAAGAGACATGATTTGCTCTTCTCCTTTACCAACTGAATGAAGTTGGAGCTTAATTTCACACCATCTTCACCTTGCAAAGTCAAAATGTCATTAGATTTGGGGCATATTGATAATTGAGGTGATCAAGATTCAGCTAATTTTGATCACTACTAAGTTTCATTTTCAATTATTAGAGGTAAAAGTCTCCGATCGATACCACTTTTTGCAGATTCAATGAAAGAAAACATTTCCATTGATAATTCTTTGATATCAAATCAAATGAAATGTAAATAAAAATAAAATTGCTAATTAAAAGGAAGACAATGCAGAACGTTGTTACTAAAAAAAGTTATAATATTATTTTAGATGTATGTAGAATGAACATAATTAGTTTATTGGGGTGATTTAGGGAGTTTAATTTATTGAGAGTAGTGTGAACCGTACATGTTGTTGTGAAGAATTTGTTAATTTTTGACAAATTTTAACAAAAGGATGAAAGTTGTCAAATTTTAAATAATTGAGGGATGTTTTTTGTTAAGAAAAATAATTTAAGGATATAGTTTAAGTTGAGGGTATAGTTTAAGGATGTTTCTTTTATGAATGAACATTTTTTACCCATTTAACTATCCGCTTTTAAATGGATAGTAGGAGTATTAGTCATTTTTATCCATTTTAAATGAGTTGGGTACTCAACCCATTTAAAATGGATATATATGAGTGGATACTCATAAATTAGAGAACATTTTAGAAATAACAAACATAATAGACATAATAAGGCTCTATAACTATAGTTTCGATAATTGCGCTTTATAGCTCTAATTCCGTTTGCTATGGAGGTTGCGGTTTATATATTTCTGTCCATTTGTATATTTCGCTTGCGAATATACAAATAGGTTTATACGTATATATGAATTCTGTATTTATACATTTAGAAAAATTTTAGAACTTCATTTGTATATTTCGCTTACCAATATACAAACAAGGTAATTTATTATGATTTTTTCATAAATCGTATACAAATAGCTAGGGTATACATATATAAAATTCTGGATTTATACAAATCAGGAACCGAATTATACAAATAAGACGAATAGCAAGATAGGGTGTAACTGTAGTTGCGAATTAGAATTTCCCTTAACAGTAGCTATAACATTTAATATGGTTTAAATGTTTGTTATTCTATACAATTTTTCCTAAAAATTACCTATTCTGCCACCCCTAAACAGAGAAGATGAACGCATATTGTATTCGTATGAATACAAATACATATATAATTTTTCGAATACAATTGATATAAAATATAAACTCTTACTTTATTTGATTGAATACAGTGCTACATAATACATTTGAATAGATTTCTTATTAATGGCCGAAGAGAGAGAGGGGCAAGGGAGAAAATTTTCTATAAAAACAACATAATAATTTTTTGTAATTTAAAAAAAATTATAGCTATTTTCTATAAATATATTGATATTTTTACCTTATTCCATAATTTCTCTTAAATTTTAACTGTGCCGTTTTACGGGTAAACATCCTAATCTAGCACTAGCTGCTGTTCACTTATAATATCTGTATACTTACTTCCCTTTTCTGATCTCCCTACTTGGTTAAAATCTTATGTGATACTTTTTATTATTATTTCTTCTTGCAAGAACAACTTTTTAAATATTTGATAATACTTGTTATTAATACATTTTTATTATTATAATTATAGAAACCTCATGATAACTTTTAAATTATTTTAAAAACTGTATCGAGTCAAACATAATCACATAACTAAGTCAGAGGGCTTGTTGCACACTCTAGAGAGGTGACTAGTGACCATTTCAAAACCCTAAACTATGGAGGTGTTTCCGTGAAGGAAAATAATTTTTAGAAAAATATGTGGATTTTTTAATTTACTTATTTTTTTTGTGTTCCATATATAAATAAAAAATATTACTCTTAAAGTATTTGTTTATAATATAAATAAATACTATATGAAGTGGTTAAGAGGTGCGTGACGGCTACAGAGGTGGGCGTGGGCTGAAAATGAGGAATCTTAAGAGGGTGAGGATGGCCTTGAAGAAATAATTTTTAAATATTTGATCAATTGAACATAGAAAAATCAAAAAATATTTTTTGGAAAATATTTTTCTCCTTACCGAATACTCCCTATGTTTATAATTTTTCATAGAGTCAACTAGTAATAGCAGTAGCACAATTTTACCAAAATGATGAGATGCACTATATATAGGTTGATATTGGTATGCAATTTGATATGGAATTACCAGTTATTTTCTGCTTTTATTCTTGCATAATTAATCTCAACATTACTAATACATCCTTTAATGTTAAAGGTATAATTCAATTTGCTTGACATGACAATCTCTAGTAGTGACTCCAATTTTCATTTTTTATTTCCTTTTTTCATTTTTGCTACTCCCTCCGTTCCATATTAGATGGGCATCTTACTAAAAATGTTTGTCCCATATTACTTGAGCACTTACTAAATTAGGATAGAATTAATTAATTTTTTCCATTTTACCACTACAGTTAATACTTCCTAGATTACTACAATTCCTATTTTTTGCCATTAATTTTAATGTGCATTGATATAAACAAAGGGAAAAATAATAAAGTCTTTCAATGTATTAATGATTTTTTAATCACCGTGTAAAATTGAAAGCGCGCATCTAATATGAGACGGAGAGAGTAATAGTCTTGTGCTTAAATTATAATTCAAATATTAATTAAATAAAAGATAAACCAAAGATACAAGAAATCAGGAGAAACGTAAAGAAGGTGTCCAAAAGTTGTGGAATATTTGAATGATACTTTTTTCTTTAATGGATAAACCGTTGTTGGAATAAACAAAAATGATAACAAAACATATGTTGTAGTGATTGTTGCATCCAGCACAAGTAATTTGACATTTTCGTCCAATTGCCCACTTGCATTCACATATACACCTAAATGTTTACTAGACACAAATGTCCGTGCTAGCAGGAGTTTAATATCTGTTATTTTTTTGTCTCACTTTATGTGATATAGATAAAATTTAGAGAATTAATTAAATTTTAATATGATTTTTAAATATTTTAAGTTTTTTAATTATTGTAATTTATAGTACTTTTTACGTAATTTTTAAATAATATACGTTACTTCTCTTGTCCCAATATATGTAGCACATATAGAAACTCAAGAGTCAATCAAATGTTGTTAATTATTTAGATTTACAATACTTTTAACGTAGTTTCCAAATTAAATAATACGTGTTACTTCTTTTATCTCATTTTATGTGACACAAATAGATTAATTTTATGAATCAATCGGCTTTTTTATAAGCAATTGAATTTTTTGTATGAATTTTTACAAATATTTTAATTTATCAATTATCATGGTTTATAGTATTTTTACGTATTTTTTTAAATATATAAAAAATTAAAAATAAGACAAACAAATTAAACGAAAGAAAAAAAAAAGGCAAATATATATATGTAAGTGTGGAACTACACAAGTGTTACAGACATGTAAACCATCATCTATGTGGTTATCCACACTTATATATAAGTAGTAGAATCAACTCAACATAAGTCGTGTTGCAGCCCCTTAAAGTTGTTCGCATAATCACTTAGACATATTAACTAGGGATTGTACCTATTGAACATTTTTACCGTTCAAAACATGTACCTATTAAATACTTTTTGGTGACATGGCATCATGAGTGTATTACACATCTAAAGAAGTGCGTGAAACCAAATATTTTTTTTTTGCAGACCAATCAAAAATGGACATCAACATTAGAAAAATTATAACTTGGACATATAAAAAAATTAAAAAAACCCTAGTATCATCTTCCCCAATTTGTCTTCCCTGACTACTCAATCCAATATTGTCATCAGGCGAATTCCTTTCGTCACCATCCCTCGACATACCTCTTTCCCATCTAATTCTTCATTTTTTGGGAAAAGGCATAAGTTACCCTCTCAATTTGTGCCAAAAAGTCAGTTACACACTCAAACTATTGTGGCGACATATTACACACCTAATCTTGTTCAAAGTGATATTAATAGAAGACATTTTCATTCTAGAAAAAGAAGTGTTGTACACGCGTTTTCATACATAAATAATTTTTTTTAATTTTAAAAACCTTTATCTCTTGATATTTTCTTCAATTTTGCAAAAGAATAAAGATTTGGGCATCTTCCTCCTCTCACCATACATTTCTCTTTTTAAAATCTATTTCTTTTTCTTCTCCATTGTTCATAAATTGAAGGAAAAAATAAAAATTTGAAGAGAAAATAGGAGTTAGTAAGTCAATTATGAAGTTAAGAGATGTTGGCGATAGGCAATGGGCAACACCATTGTTGCCGGTGGAACAAATAAAATTTTCAGATCTGTAAAAATCTTGATAACTAATATGTAAATCAAGAATTTCATTAGTATTCTTTGTGTGTAATGATTGATCAAATATGCTATTGATGATTTGAGACATAAAATGGACATTGTGGTGATTGTAGGTAGTGCTCCGACGAGAATACAGAAGACAAAGATGGAGAAATCATTTTCTTCGATGAACTTTTGATAAATTTAGGCAATATAATCATGAATTTTATGCTTAAATGTTATAAGATTTTCAATAGAAATCATTATCTTTCTCATAATTATTTTTCGGTAATCTTCTCCGGTGAATCCTCCGGCGAGGTCAAACGGAAAAATCATGAATTTTAAGTTGAAAATTATTAACTTTTCTTTGGAAGTCATCATATTCTCCACTCCATTCTATTTCTTTTTATGAGTTCCTCTTTAAGGTTAGAGTGTTAGATGTGCTTCCATTGTTCAAATCTAGTGATTCCTTAAGAAGAAGAACAACTCAAAATTAAGAAAAATGTAAATGCTTTAAAGAAATTGGGGCCACCAATAAAAAGATTAAAAAAGAAAGAAAATTGAAATAATTAATATAATAAAAATTATACTCACGCATATATTATTAGTGTCATGTGTTCAAATTTTTCATTCTAACATATATTTTCTTCTTCTCACGCACCTTAAGGGAGGTGAACACACTTTCTTTGTCATGTCATGTTCTGAGGGGGTATTAATATCACTTTGAATAAGATTAGGTGTGTAATAGGTCGCCGTAATTGTAACATCTCGCAACTAGAAAGAAGTTTAAAATTTGGAAATAGTTATTTTTGGGAAGTATAAGGAAATCTGGAAAATTGTAAGTAAGTTAAAGTTGAGTTTTTGGTCAACTTCAGACGGCCATAACTACTAGCTCAGGATGAGTTAGGTGTATTTCTAGATATGGTTGGGAAGCTCTTGGAATGATCTTTCCAATGCCGCCAAGTTTGCGCGATTCCGAGTTCGTATGAGCAAGTTATGCCCTTTGGAAGTTGGGTAGTTGGATTAAGGAAATGTCCAATCCGGAAATATAAGGGGTATTTTAGTCTTTTCACTGTCATTATTTTGATCCAATTTTAGGAGTTTAATATGGGTCAATTCAGAACTTAGACAGTTTTAGAACTTGGGATTTCACGCTAGGGCTAAGGAGGAAGGAGAAAAGGGCAAATTCATCAAGATCGATCAAGGAACCTGGTGTTTCGCCAAGGATTTACTTCTATCAGGTATGTGAGGCTCTCATAACGTTGGGATCGTTCTCCCACGTGCCAAGCATATTTATTTCAGTTTGGATTCGTCCTAAAAGCATTTGAATATTAATGATCTTGATACTTATTCTTGAGTTCATATATTGTTCTTGAATTTGACTGAGCTGGGAAGTTTCTGAGTTCGTTACGTCGCATTATAGGGTCGTTTCAAGTTAGTTTTTTTGGTACATTGCTGGGTATCTGTATCTAAAAGTGATTTACGAAAAAGAATCGAGTTTGGGTGGATTGGGGAAGAAAAATGAAGAAGAAATTTCGACGGGCGAAATCTGAACATGAGAGCGCGTCGCGCAACCTTTTCCCATAATTGAAATTTCATCTTCGTGTCGCGGAGCTGACACGAGGTGTTCTGCCTCAAAAGACGTTTTCGGAACCAAAATTAAATTATGCCTCCGCATCGCGGACCCACCTTCAAATATTTATTTTCAGTTTTTTATCTTCTCATGTTTAGCTATCTAGAATCATTCCTAATCAACATGAGATCTTTCCGAACTCAAATCTTAATCCTTGAATCCATAATTCAATTCAAGGATCAGTAAAGAGTCAAGTCAAGAACAATTAAGATCAAAGTCAAGAGAAGTCAAGAGTCAAGTAAGAGGAGTTCATTTTAAGTTTTCATAAGTCTTTTACAAAAAAATTAACTTTGTTTTAAGACTTAAGTTTTGAGTTCAATAAAGAGTAAAATTGAAGTTCTTTTCTTCAAAGAAATATATGGGGACTATGTATTCCCAAAGAGATTTAAAAATGTTTTCACATTTTAAATAAAAGCGGAAACTGAGATTTCCAAAGAGCTTTCGGGCTAGTTTTCAGAAAAGAGTAATAGCTTTCTAAATGAAGCAAACAGGGAAACTGAGATTTCCAAGATAGTCTTCGAGCTAAGTTTTTGAGCACTAATCTCAAATCACAGAATAAGTGTGTTTTTAAAACATAAGAACCAGTATATTTTGGGAGTAGTATTGAGCACCAAATTGGGGACGAGCATGAGTTTAGATAACTCATCACTATTGAACCATGAAGTCACCATGGGTAGAAAAGAGTCATACTTTTTAGATGAATCCTTTTCGAAATAGACTAGTGGATCCATTAGGGAGTTCAGGTTCTATACCTTTGGCCGGGTATAGGATGCGCTGGCAGCGTGAGGTAGATCGATGTATCATCACTATAGCTCTTATGTGATGGTTGTCAGTTAGAGAAACTCCCACATAAGTTATTGTATGATTATATACATCAGTTTAGTGTATTTTTACATACATTTCAGATTTATGTTGTATCCTTGTACATACACAGAGTTGACATTATGTTTTTAAACAACTTTTCTTATATTGCACTTGTTTAAACTACTTTATATTGAAATGAGTTCAGGAAGTATTTATGAGTTGAGAAGAGCCAATGAAAGTGTTTCTTTCAAATTCCCTTTCAAGCCTATGTTTGTTAGCATTCCAACTCGCATACTCGTACATTCAATGTACTGATGCCAGTTGGCCTGCATCTTATTATGATGCAGACACATGTAACTAGGATCGGCATTTCAGCGCACCGTTGATCCAATGAGCAGTTCAGAGTCAGTCGGTGAGCTTCTTTGCATTCTAGATGACTTTTTTATATTGCTTTCTAGTTAGTTTATTAGGATGTTGTGGGGGGGGGGTTGTCTCAACATCCATCTCAGTTATTTTAGAGGCTTCATAGACAGTCAGATGTTAGTCATTTGAGTCTTTTCATTATCTTTTCTTATTGTTAAGACTTGGGTTGCCACTTTTGGCCAAGTTGAATGTTTAACATTTAAAACATTCTCAGTTATTTCTTTATTCAATTTAGTTAAGTTCATTGATCATTATAGATATGAATGTTGTCTTCCACTGAGTTAAGTAAGCCAGGCCAAGGGTTCGCTTGGGGCCATCAATGGTCTTCGAGTGCTAGTCCCGCCCAGGGTGTAGCCCGGGGCGTGACAAACTTGGTATCATAACCCAGAGTTCAAGAGTCCTAGGGAGTCTATGAATCCGTGTCTGTAGAGTCCTAGTTATCGGTGTGAAGCGCGCCACATCTATAATTAGGAGGCTGCAACATTTAGGAACTATCTCACTTCTTTCACACTCTTTTCATGCGTTACAGTTGATCTCTAAACGGTTTCTCTCTAATTCGTGCTTGCGCGTGTTTTCAGATAACCATGCCTCTACGAAGAGCAGTCAGAGGTCGTCCAGCTAGGAGGAATGTTGAAGAGCAAGAGTTACCTAATGCACATGAAGTGCAATTGTAAGGAGAGGTCTCTAATACTGAGTTTATAGTGGCTATAAGTTTTCTTAGCCAAGTTATGACCAATCAGGCTGGGCAGCATAGATGAGCTCGGCAAGAAGAGGCTAACACTTCAAGGATTCGTGAGTTCTTAAGGATGAATCCCCCAAGTTTCACTGGTTCGAGCACTGCAGAGGACCCAGAGAATTTCATTGAAGAACTGAAAAAGGTGTTCGATGTGATGCATGTTGTTGATACTGCGAGAGTTGAGCTAGCTGCATATCAGATGAAGAATGTTGCTAGGACATGGTTTAATCACTGGAAATGGGGTAGAGCTGAGGATGAAGAGGCTTTCTTGGGGCGTTTCTTTCCCCGAGAACTGAAAGAGGCTAAGGTACATGAGTTTCTCACACTAAAGCAGGATTCTTTGAGTGTGCATGAGTATGGGTTGAAGTTCACCCAACTGTCTCGCTATGCTCCTGAAATGGTAGTGGACATGAGGAGTAGGATGAGTTTGTTTGTTGCTGGTTTGGGTCGCCATCAAGCAAGGAGGGCTGGTCAGCAATGCTTATTGGGGACATGGACATCTCGTGGTTGTTGGTCTATGTCCAGCAGGTAGAGGAAGAGAAACTGAAGGATAGAGAGGAGTTCAAGAACAAGACAGCTAAGACATGGAATGAGTCCGGGCATCAGAAGAGTAATGCAAACCGGTCATCTTTCCAACAGAAACAGAAGGGACCTGCTCCATCATCTGCTAGTGCACATGCACCTAAGAACAAGAGTGAGTACTATGGCCAAAACTCTAGAGTTAAACCTACATATTCATAGGGTAGTGTGGCGCAAGGGGGTAGTAAGCCTCCTGCCTGCGCCAAGTGTGGTAGGAACCATTTAGGTATTTGTCGTAAAGGCTCCACTAGTTGTTTCAAGTGTGGTAAGAGTGGACATTTCATGCGAGAGTGTCCAAAGAACAGGCAGGGTAATGGGGGAAATAGATCCCAATCTTCTTCAGTTGCTCCACCAGACAGTGCTGCACCTAGAGGAGCTATTTTTGGTGCTGGCGGAGGAACAAACCGTCTTTATGCAATCACCAGTCGTCAAGAGCAAGAGAACTCTCCAGATGTTGTTACTGGTATGATCAAAGTCTTTACTTTTGATGTTTATGCTTTGTTAGACCCAAGAGCAAGTTTATCTTTTGTAACCCCTTATGTTGCAAATAAGTTTGATGTTCTTCCTGAGAAAATTTGTGAACCCTTTTGTGTTTCTACACTTGTTGAGGAGTCTATTCTAGCAGAGAGAGTCTATCGTGATTGTCCCATTTTCGTCAATCAATGGAATACCATGGTTGATTTGATTGAGTTAGACATGGTAGATTTTGATGTCATTCTTGGTATGGACTAGCTTCATACATGCTATACATCTATAGATTGTAGAACTTGAGTTGTCAAGTTTCAGATTTCTAAAGAACCAGTCTTAGAGTGGAAAAGCAGTTTAGCAGTGCCTAGGGGTAGTTTCATTTCGTACCTTAAGGCAAGGAAGTTAGTTTCTAAGGGGTGTGTCTATCACTTAGTCCAAGTTAGTGACTTAAGTGCTGAGATACCTCTTATTCAGTCAGTTCCAGTAGTAAAAGAGTTTCCAGAAGTCTTTCCAGATGATCTTCCTGGAGTCCCTCCTGAGAGAGAGATAGACTTCGGTATAGATCTTATTCTAGATACTCGTCCTATCTCTATTCTGCCATACAGAATGACACCAGCTGAGTTGAAAGAGTTGAAAGAGCAGTTAAAAGATCTTTTAGATAAGGGCTTTATTCGACCAAGTGTCTCACCTTGGGGCGCTTCGGTCTTGTTTGTGAGAAAGAAAGATGGTTCACTTAGGATGTGTATAGATTACCGTCAATTGAACAAGGTTACCATCAAGAATAAGTATCCTTTTCCAAGGATATATGATTTATTTGATCAACTTCAGGGTACCACCTGTTTTTCGAAAATTGATCTCAAATTAGGTTACCATCAGTTGAAAGTTAGGAAATGCGACATTCCAAAGACAGTATTCAGGACTAGATATGGCCATTATGAATTCTTGGTCATGTCCTTTGGTTTGACCAATGCACCAACAACCTTCATGGACTTTATGAATAGAGTTTTCAAACCTTATTTAGATATTTTTGTTATTGTCTTCATTGATGACATACTAATCTATTCAAGGAATGAAGAAGATCATGCTAGTCATCTCAGAATAGTTCTTCAGACTTTTGAAAGATAAGGAGTTGTATGCCAAGTTCTCTAAGTGTGAGTTTTGGCTTGAGTCTGTGGCATTCTTAGGCCATATTATGTCTGGAGAGGAAATTAAAGTTGATACTCAGAAAATTGAGGCAATGTAAAATTGCCCTAGACCCACATCTCCAACTGATATTAGGAGTTTCTTGGGTTTACCTGGCTATTATAGAAGGTTTGTAGAGGGGTTCTCGTCTATTTCGTCTCCTTTGACGAAATTGACTCAGAAAACAGTGAAATTTCAATGATCTGAAGCTTGTGAGAAAAGCTCTCAGGAATTGAAGAAGAGGTTAACTACTTCCCCAGTGTTGACCTTACCAGAAGGTACTCAAGGTTTTGTGGTGTATTGTGATGCATCTAGAGTAATCTTGGGTTGTGTCCTAATGCAGAATGGCAAGGTGATAGCTTATGCCTCTAGACAGTTGAAAGTTTATGAGAAGAACTACCCAACCCATGACTTAGAGTTGGATGCTGTAGTATTCACTTTAAAGATATGGCGTCATTACTTGTATGGTGTGCATATTGATGTATTCACTGATCACAAGAGTCTTCAATATGTGTTCACCCAGAAAGAGCTTAATCTCAGACAAAGGAGGTGGTTAGAATTACTCAAGGATTATGACATGAGTATTCTTTATCACCCAGGTAAGGCTAATGTTGTTGCTTATGCCTTGAGAAGGTTGTCTATGGGTAGTACTGCCCATGTTGATGAAGAAAAGAAAGAGTTAGCGAAAGATGTGCATAGACTTGCACGCTTAAGAGTCCGACTGATAGATTCCACAGAAGGAGGAATAGTGGTGACGAATGGGGCTGAATCATCACTAGTGTCAGAGGTGAAAAAAAAACCAAGACCAAGACCCCATTTTGCTTGACTTGAAGGCAAATGTTCAAAAGCAGAGAGTATTAGCTTTCGAACAAGGGGGAGATGGTGTGTTAAAATACCAAGGTAGATTGTGCGTACCAATGATGGATGAATTCTAAGAGAAGATCATGGAGGAAGCTCATAGCTCCAGATATTCCATTCATCTGGGTTCCACAAAGATGTATCGCTATTTGAGAGAAGTGTATTAGTGGAATGGCATGAAGAAGGGCATTGCAGAGTTTGTTGCTAAGTGTCCAAATTGTCAACAAGTGAAAGTAGAGCACCAAAGGCCCGGTGGTTTGGCTCAAAATATAGAACTTCCGGAATGGAAGTGGGAGATGATAAATATGGATTTCATCACAGGGTTACCAAGGTCTCGCAGGCAGCATGATTCTATTTGGGTGATTGTCGATAGAATGATGATATCAGCCCACTTTTTACCGGTAAAGGCAGAGGATTATGCCAGGTTATATATTCAGGAGGTGGTAAGACTTCATGGGGTCCCAGTCCCCATTATTTCAGATAGAGGTGCACAATTCTGGAAATCATTTCAGAAATGTTTGGGTTCAAGGGTGAACTTGAGTACTACCTTTCATCCTCAGACAAATGGGCAAGCATAGCGTACTATTCAAATGTTAGAAGATATGTTGAGGGCATGCGTGATTGATTTCAAAGGTAATTAGGATGATCACCTACCTTTAATTGAGTTTGCTTACAACAACAGTTACCACTCTAGCATCCAAATGGCTCCATATGAAGCTCTTTATAGGAGAAGATGCAGATCTCCTATTGGATGGTTTGAAGTTGGTGAAGCAGGGTTGATAGGACCAGATTTAGTTCACCAAGCTATGGAGAAGGTGAAAGTGATTCAAGAAAGGTTGAAAATTGCTCAGAGTCGTCAAAAGTCCTACAGTGATGTTAGGAGAAGGGCGTTAGAGTTCGAAGTAGATGATTGGGTATATTTGAAAGTTTCACCCATGAAGGGTGTTATGAGGTTTGGTAAGAAGAGGAAGCTTAGTCCCCGGTATATTGGACCTTATCGCATAACCAAGAGGATTGGCAATGTAGCTTATGAGTTGGAGCTACCACAAGAGTTAGCAGCGGTTTATCCGGTATTTCACGTCTCCATGTTGAAGAAGTGTATGGGCAATCCTTCATTGATCATACCAACTGAAAATATTGAGATCAAGGACAACTTATCTTATGAGGAGATTCCGGTTCAGATTCTAGATCGCCAAGTTCGCAAGTTGAGAACTAAAGAGGTAGCATCAGTCAAAGTCCTTTGGAGGAACCAATTTGTTGAGGAAGCTACTTGGGAAGCTGAGGAGGATATGAAGAAGAGATATCCACATCTCTTCGAATCCGGAGAAAATGCAGACTAAGGTACTAATTTTCTCCTTAGTACTATCTAAATTATGAGTAAGCATGTTATTTGTTGCATTTGCTTGTTGGGTGTTTGAACTTGATGTCACTACCCTTAGCTTAGTAAGAGTATATCTCATTCGAGGACGAATGTTCCCAAGAGGGAGATATTGTAACATCTCGCAACTAGAAAGAACTAGAAAGAAGTTTAAAATCTGGAAATAATTATTTTTGGAAAGTATAAGGAAATCTGGAAAATTGTCAGTAAGTTAAAGTTGAGTTTTTGGTCAACTTCAGACGGTCATAACTACTAGCTCAGGATGATTTAGGTGTATTTCCAGATATGGTTGGGAAGCTCTGGAATGATCTTTCCAACACCGCCAAGTTTGCGCAATTCTGAGTTCGTATAAGCAAGTTATGCTCTTTGGAAGTTGGGCAGTTGGATTAAGGAAATGTCCAATTTGGAAATATAAGGGGTATTTTAGTCTTTTCACTACCCTATTATTTTAATCCAATTTTAGGAGTTTAATATGGGTCAATTCAGAACTTACACAGTTTTAGAACTTGAGATTTCACGCTAGGGCTGAGGAGAAAGGAGAAGAGAAAAGAAGAAGGAGAAAAGGGCAAATTCATCAAGATCGATCAAGGAACTTGGTGTTTCGCCAATGATTTACTTCTATCATGTATGTGAGGCTCTCATAACGTTGGGATCGTTCTCCCATGTGCCAAACATATTTATTTCAATTTGAATTCATCCTAAAAGCATTTGAATATTGATGATCTTGCTACTTATTCTTGAGTTCATATATTGTTCTTGAATTTGACTGAGCTGGGAAGTTTATGAGTTCGTTACGTCGCATTATAGGGTCGTTCCGAGTTAGTTTTTTTGGTACATTGCTGGGTATCTGTATCTAAAAGTGATTTACGAAAAAGAATCGAGTTTGGGTGGATTGGGGAAGAAAAACGAAGAAGAAATTTCGACGGGCGAAATCTGAACATGAGAGCGCGTCGCGCAACCTTTTCCCATAATTGAAATTTCATCTTCACGTCGCGGAGCTGACACGAGGTGTTCTGCCTCAAAAGACGTTTTCGGAACAAAAATTAAATTATGCCTCCGCATCGCGGACCCACCTTCAAATATTTATTTTCGGTTTTTTATCTTCTCATGTTTAGCTATCTAGAATCATTCCTAATCAACATGAGATCTTTCCAAACTCAAATCTTAATCCTTGAATCCATAATTCAATTCAAGGATCAGTTAAGAGTCAAGTCAAGAACAGTTAAGATCAAAGTCAAGAGAAGTCAAGAGTCAAGTAAGAGGAGTTCATTTTAAGTTTTCATAAGTCTTTTAC
>JAJOOD010001173.1:0-29246 GCA_029582525.1 Solanum tacnaense
GTGTCACAGAAATTATTTATGGATAGTACAAAGTTGGCATTATGAATCTTCCTTCGTGTTATGAAATATGCTCTACACCGTTACTCCTTTACAGCTCTCTGTATTATATTTTATGGAAAGTGTACTTTTTTTCCCAGAAAACACACATGTTCTTTGTTTAGTATCTTGTTACAAAAATATCGAGAAGGAGAGGAAAATTTTCCTTTCAATTCTTTTGATTCAAGCATGCAATAGTTGTAGTTATCTTTAATACTATGTGGTCTTTATAAATTTTAAGGAGCATTTGTTTTTTACTTTTTACAGGTTTTGAAGAGTTGTTGAAAATAACAAATTGATTATTATTTTTTCTAGGACACTTGGGACAAATTTTTTATTGCTTGCTATGTATATTGTAAACAATTCATGGCTATACAATTAATAGTGGAATGTTTATAATTGTTGGTTGCAATTGATCACGAATTGTGTATTAGAAAGTTATATATATTAATGATAATTTTATTTATGTTATTGTGATTATCTTTGTATATATTGAAAAACATTTATATATAATTTATGGACCACATTTTATGATTTACAAATGGAATTTTGGACCAGATTTCTTGTACTTATAGACTTTTTAGGACCACTAAAAGTTATTCTATGTATTGTTTTAGGACCAGCACACTGGTCCCAAAACCTGATTTCAGGACCACATATTTTCTAGTCCCTAAAGCGATTTAGCGACCAGATGCTAGATCCCATCGCAATTGATCTTTAGCGAAGAAGCCTATAGGGACGGGTAGCGACCAGACTTTTCTGGACGCTATTCCCCTTTAGAGACTAGAAATAGACTTTTAGAGACCACTTTTCCCTTCGCTATTGGACTGTTTTCTTGTAGTGCTTCTAGCCGTCATCTCTAACCCATCCATGGTTACCACCCTTCCTTGGGTAGTTTGAATGATAGCCCCCGCCTTGGTTAGCTAGAAAATTTACTTCTTCATCATACATGGCTTCAAATTTCATTTCCTCCGGATTCTCACCCCCGAATCCCACAGCATTGACACCACCGGAACCAGCCTCCATGACATTTTTGGATAAAATGTCAAGCTGCGTCATGATCTTGGCCATGTTTTGGTCTCTCTCATTGTATTTTTCAACTTGCTCCTTATATAGCTAATATATGATCGGTGATACCTGGTCTTTGCGGGTGTACCACGCCTTGTTGATGGTTGTCATGTCATCAAGAAGTTGAGCTGCTACTACATATGGTTACTGCATTAATCCTGTGGGCGAGAGTTGGTCAGCTACACCTTTGTTTACCTAGTCTAGACTCCGATAGAAGTATTGAAGGAGCACATTATCAGGTAAACCATGGGTTAGGCATTGTAGCACTAGTTTTTTAAATCGGAGCCAAGTTTCGTGCAGAGGTTCTCCATTCAGACGCTTGAAGCTTTGGATGCTATCCTGAATAGTCATCATCTTCGAGGAAGGGAAAAATCGCACATTAAATACGGTAATCAACTCCTCCCACGAAATGATTGAGTCACGTGGTAACTCAGCCAGCCACTTGCATGCCTCGCCCATCAATGAAAAAGGGAATAGCCTCAATCGAACTGATTCCTAAGAGATGTTTTTGAACGAGAATGGTCCACAAACATCTACAAAGTTTCGAAGATGGTCGTATGGGTCCTTATGAGCTAATCCACTAAAAAGTCCCTTTAGTTGCAAAAGTTGCAACATGGTGCTTGTTATGTGGAATACTGTGTTTCCCTCTGCTGGAGGTAGATGGATAGCTCCAACACCTCCCAGGAGATGTGGATCATTGATATTGGGCTCTTTGACATCGTTGAGGTTGTTGATGTCGTCTTAGTGGCCTACCTGGCTACCGTTGCTACCATTAACACTCATGCTTTCTGAAATATTTACACAGCAAACAAAACAAAACTAAAAATTAGGTAAGTAGACTATCACTAAGAAGAACAAGAATTCTACTAATCTAAAAATTCTCAAATAACACCACTCCACGGCAGCGGCGCCATTTTAATGCTTATCAGGACCAACGACACTAACCTACGGTACGAGTGTCTACGATCGTCAATAATATAGTAACCCAACCAAAGGTTGGGGTCGTGTCCCAAGGAAGTGGTTTTCAGAATTAATAGAAGAATAAAATTAAATTCTAATTAGTCATAGCTAAAGACATTAACGAGTAAAAACATAGTAAATCAAGGAAGTGACACAAAAGTGTCAATTAACAAATGGGGTTTTTGTCACAAGTGTAATAAGAACAACAAAATTTAAAGGGGAGATCAAGTATGGGGAGAAGTTCTTGGGTGTGTCCACAATATAAAATTGATATAAATCGTTGAGTACATGCTTTCGATAGGAAATTTGTAAGTTAATAGTGACTAGGCTAAGCTTTAGATGGAAATAAGTTCCCTCTCGGGAGACTTACCCAGTTTCAAATGGGTTCCTCTCGGACACCCATTTGCCGCATGAAGGCCAGCCTACCCCTTACCCCACTTACTCTCTCAAGCTAAGTGCTAGGATATGGGACTAGGGCTCACCCTCTTGGGATGAACCTCATGTCGACCCACTCCTTAGGCGATCAGTCTAGCGGTCTTGGTTTCACGACCTTTCTCTCGAGCAAATCGTAAACACATGGGTGGTTTTGTATTTTCAACTACAAACCCATTAAATTAAACCAAAACCACTAGGTGAAATCACCATTAAAATAGATCTAGCCTATCAGCAAACAAGACCCAACAATAATATCAACACAAATTTTGCTAAATCACACCCCAAGAACGGGGGTTTTAGCTAGACGTGAACAAGAGATAGAAATTTATACCAAAATGAGCTTGCATTCAACTGGGTATGAAGATTCAAGTCTTGTTACATGGCAAGAATGAAGAATCCAAGAGACCCAACTCAAAATCTAGAAAATGAAACCCTCTTCTTCTTCAAGTCTCCAAAACCCTCTCAAACCTAGAGCAAAAATATCAAAAAGTACTATTTTATATGAAAATTATAATAATTGTTTGACTCTCCTTAAAAATGAATAATGAGTTAAGTATTTATAGACTTCAGAAAATAGTGCTGGAGAATTGCTCGGTGAGGTTAGTCGAAATCGCCAATTAATCGGCGATTCGCCCTTTGGTGTAGTTCGTCGCCGTCTTGCATCAACCTTCAGCATCGTTGTGCTCTGTGTCATTGGGTGACATAGTACTGCTTCGCAGAACTGCTCAGGGATGTGCCGACTGCTCCCTTTTCCACCGACTTGATCCTTTCCTTCAAGGCTCAGCATACTGGAACAAAGGGTGGAGTGCGTCCCTTCGGTGAATCTCCAAGCGTGCTTGGCGATGCTTAGGCTTCAGCTTCTTCATTCTTTTCAGCCTTTTTGTTCATTTTTGCGCCTAAGTGTCCATGCTTCCGGTAAAACTTCAAATACCTGAAACTTAAGTGTTTTCATTATATATTTAGAATAAATAAGCATTTGAGGACACTATTTCTTTTAAAATAAAGCTCTAAATGAGTCCAATTTGTGAACTCATCAGCTACCTAAGCACATCATCTCCCCCTTGGGAATAAGCCTATACGAACTCTTCTAAGCCTCATTTCTTTCAATTCTAAGGTCGTAGGAAGTCATCACTTATTCACACCCATTACACAAAGATGATTCTAAACGAAGGTGAATTACACTCCTACCCTTCATAGATGAGTCTACTCTCTCAACACATCTAGGCTTTTCTAAAACACCTTATTCATCAAATCTTTCAACATAACTCAAAACTCATCATGACTTTCTACCAACAAACACACATAACCATAATGCAACCCATTTATACTAAAGGATATCATCTAAATCTAACATATCAAGTCCTATCTAGTCATATAGCCACAATTGGCATCACTACTAATCTTTTCTCCCTCGATCCTTGTAGCATTAGCCCTTCGAGTAGTCGCATCTTGAAGACCTTAAGATAAGGAGTAGTAGAAAGATCTTATATAGTTAAACTATATGGCACGACTTAGAGTAATGAAAGAAGTGTAGTTTCCTAACATCTTATATCCTCTCATTCATAAATGTGGCGCGCTTCACACTATGAACAAGACTCTACTAGACATGGCTTGTGAGACATCATCCTAAAAAAAACCATGCCAACATTTTGTGCTCTAATACCATGTTTGTCACAACCCGAGCCTACACCCCTGACGTAACACGGCGTACAAGACTCAGAAGAGCCTTATACAAGCCTCATAACATTCATAACATAAGACATAAGAAAATGGTACTGAATTTAAAACTTTTATCCATACAATCAAAATCTTTATTTAAAAACAGCGGAAGTCTAACTTTGTCTCACATGGCCATCTAATATAATTTTGAATCAATAATAGGGTCACAACCCTTCAACATAGTCCGAAACATAAAATGTCATGAAAGAAACTAGAAAAGAATAACTCTCGTCCTCGAACCGTGAGGACTCACCACTAGCTTTGGAGAATAGTCAATCCAGACTTTGAACCAAACAAATCACTTTAAAATCCGAAACCTACACTTTGTAAAAGTGTAGAAGAAATATGGGTTACCACAAAATGTACTAAGTATGATAGCCATGCAAAAATCATGCTAAAAAGGACATTTTGGTTGAAAAACTATGCATTTTGTCAACTTTAAGAATCATCATGAAACTTGAGCATAAAAACATAGGAAACAAGCATATTCAACATCTATATCGTTATATCATAATAGAACCATTATCTTAGGCAGCCATAAGTTATACTTCTGCAATGTATTAATGGCATCCTATAATACCATTCATACTAAGTACCCCTTTGAGGCCACCATAACATACTTACCATTCTTCATTCTCTTCTTTAGTCAATAATCATATACAAGGAACTTTCACATTTAATAAGTCATGAAAAAGGAAGCAACTCAGAATAACATTCCAAGTTAAGCATCATTAATAAATATAGCCTTTATGTCAACATTCTTATTAGCATCATTATAAGACCATTCATTTCATTAGACATTATAACATTAAAGAACACACCAAGAGTACTCTCAAAGCCTACTTGTGCAATGCATGGATGAAGTCTCATACCCCCACCCATACTAAGTAGTGCATTCTTGAGAAGCCATAGTTCATTATCATTCATTGTGGGGGTAAGCCTTAACCGACATAGACCATGTGAGCAAATCATGGAATTCCTATGTTACCCACACCAAATAAGGGATTCTTACTTGCCTTAGGTAGAACCGTCAATTTATCTTAGGTGGATCCACTACCTAATAACCTATGTGGGCCATAGTTATGGGATAGGGAAATTGTTACTAGATACCCCGCCTCAACTCACGGATGAGCATCCATCTCAAGAGATTGCTACTAGATACCCTTCCTCAACTCATGGATGAGTATCCATCTCATTCAATATCCACTCGGTGCTTATCATTATTCCCACAGAGTACTTAACATTCATTACTTTAGTTCATTAGAAATGAAATAAAGAGATTGTTACTAGATACCCCGCCTCAACACATGGATGAGTATCCATCTCAATATCAACATTCATTCATTGAGATAGCTCATAGATTCAAAGATGAGAATAGCCTTTTAACTAAGAATCCCCATATTGTGAGAAAGTCCTTTCACAACATGTCATTATCATTCATTAGTGTACAATTGAGAATAGCCTTTCAATCAACATATCATCATTAACATAATCATAAAAACTTCACATTACTTTCATTGAAATCACAAAGCATGCACATAAGCATCATGTTTATACATCATTTTTCATAATTTTCCCTTCAAGGCCATAAATCATAATTCACTCAGACAACTAGAACTACTACAATTTAAGCATGAATAATGACATAATTCAAGTAACTAAACCATTATAAGATCAATTGCATAACATTCATCTTACTACAATTCACCCACATCACAAAGTCATAAATTAGGGTTATGGAGAAATCATGGATTCATGGGGGATTTTACCTTAAAATCACCATGAAACAACAATTCAATCTTAATATATGATAATTAAACCATTGAAAACGTTTAGAGAAAGAATCCATGACCTAGAATGAAAACCCTTAGTTTTAGAGAATTTCCAACTTTGAAATTGAAGGTTTGAGGAATTCATGGATGAAAATTAACCATGAATTAAAAATACCATAATTTAATGGAGTGTTACCCTAAATTTTAGAAGAAAGACCTTGGTTCTTAAAGCCCTAGCCTCCACTTCTTCTTCTTCTTCTTTGGGAACTTCTAGAGAGAAATATTGTGAGGAAGATGAATTCTTGGGTTCTCTTTTTTATTCTATGAGAATGACTTAATTGGGGGAAATTTGAGTCTAAAAAGCTTATATACTTACTAGATATGGAGTAAAACAACTTAGTTTCGAATTAGGAAAGAAACAAAAGTCCCCTAAGACCTCCAACTTAAAATAAACAGATCTGGACGCTGAAGCTCGCCAAGGGCACTTAGCGACTCACCAAATGTTCCCTCAGCTCACCTAATTTTACAGTGAGTCGACTTGGGGCTTAGTCGACTTCAGCGATGGAGGAGTGGACTTCGGCAACTCGCCGACTGGAATGGCGAGCCTGAATTTTCTCGCCTAAAGTTATAGCATGCAGGATTTCAGGGATCAAGCCAAAAGTTGAGGAGGCTCCACTCGGCGGATCACCAAGTCGACTCGGCTGATTACCTAGTCGACTCGGCTGATAGCCTAGTTGACTAAGAAGTGAATATTTTCCCTTTTTTAAATTCGGGATGTTACATTATCTCCCCCTTGGGATCATTCATCCTTGAATGACGGTTTAGACACCTCACGGAAGTTAAGACTCAAGACTAGCATCCCACCACATGCAACATCAAAATAATGCACAATTCAAAGGAAGAAGCATCAACTCCAACTCAAACATACTCAATGCATCACAAGGAAGTAGACACTATATCTACCAACCGAATATGCACAAAAACTCATCATTTCACATATTCATTGGAGGAACTACCTTCTCTAACTAAAATCATGCTTATCATAATATCATGAAACCAATTATGCAATTACTCTCAAAAGCACAATAAAGCATGTTCAACACAACATTATGGAGCCAATATGCCATTTCATCAAAAGAATAACTAAGCATGCTCATCATATCATCTCATAAAGTCAAATATGCAATCATCATACTAAAATGCACAACAACATGAGGATCATATAAATCGAGAAAACTCATTTTATACTAAACATGAATTCTCACAAAAAAATGCATATCATAAGGAGATCATGGAAACACATAAATCACACAAGACTCCAAAACATGAACCAAGTCACAAGGAACTCTTTCTCTCAAGCTAGAATAGGAATAGAAGAAAGAGATAAGGAAATGGGAACTCTCAACAAACTTGTCTTCTAGACACACCATCTCTCCCCTGGGAGTAAACCCATACTAAGGCTGACATCAAAATAGAAAAGGTACCTTAATAAAATACTTACATCTATAAGCATCCTCTACTAAAAGCCTTACTAAAAATACCACTCGTCAACATTTTCATGGAAGGAACTTCTTTATGGTTCTGTTTTTTAACTTGCATGTCTAAGATCCCAACCAGTACTTCTTACTTAGAGAGGTTCTCATTAAGCAACTCTATCTCAAAAGTAACCTTACCACACCACTCAAGGTGAGAATTTCAAGAAAACCTAACTCATGAATATCAAGGACACTCAACGACCTTGCTACCTAAGCACATCATCTCCCCTTTGGGAGTAAGCGTATACGGATTCATCTAAGACTCATTTCTTTCAATTCTAAGGTCGGAGCAAGTCATCACTAAGTCTTCATACCCATTACACATAGATGATTCTAAAGCAAGATGAATTACACTTCTACCCTTCATATTGAAGTCTACTCTCTCAACACATCTAGGATTTTCTAAAATTCCCTATTCATCAAATATTTCAACATAACTGAAAACTCATTATGACTTTCTTTCAACAAACACACATAACTATCATGCAACCCATTTATACTAAAGGATATCATCTAAATCTAACATATCATGTCCTATCTAGTCACATAGACACAATTGGAATCACTAGTAATCTTTTCTCCCTCGATCCTTGTAGCATTAGCCCTTCAAGTAGTTGCATCTTGAAGTCCATCAGATAAGGAGTAGGAGAGAGATCTTATAGAGTTAAACTATATGGCATGATTTAGAGTAATGAAAGAAATGTAGTTTTCTAATATCTTATAGCCTCTCATTCATAAATGTGGCACACTTCACACTATGAACAAGACTCTACTAGATATGGCTTGTGAGACATCATCCTAAAAAAAACCATCCCAACATCTTGCGCTCTGATACAATGCTTGTCACGACCCGGGCCTACACCCCCGACGTAACATGGCATACAAAACTCCAAAGAGCCTCATACAATCCTCATAGCATTCATAAATTTTTATCCATACAATCAAAGTCTTTATTTAAAAACAGCAGAAGTCCAACTTTGTCTCATATGGCCATCTAATACAACTTTGAATCTATAATAGGGTCACAGCCCTTCAACATGGTCTGAAACATAAAAGGACATGAAAGAAACTAGAAAAGAATAACTCTCATCCTTGAACCATGAGGACTCACCTCTACCTTTGGAGAATAGTCAATCCAAGCTCTGAACCAAAGAAATCACCATCAGATCCGAAACCTACACTTTGTAAAAATGTAGAAGAAATATGGGTTAGCACAAAAATTTACTAAGTATGATAGCCATGCAAAAATCATGCTAAAAAGGGACATTTTAGTTGAAAACTCATGTATTTTGTCAACTTTAAGAATCATCATGAAACTTGAGTATAAAAACATAGGATACAAACATATTCAACATGTATATCATTATATCATAATAGAATGATCATCTTAGGTAACCCTAAGTTATACTTGTGTATTGTATTAATGGCATCCCATAATACCATTCATACTAAGTACCCCTTTAAGGCCACCATAACATACTTACCATTCTTCATTCTCTTCTTTAGTCAATAATCATAGACAAGGAACTTTCACATTTAATAAGTCATGACAAGGAAAGCAACTCATAATAACATTCCAAGTTAAGAATCATTAATATATATAGCTTTCATGTCAATATTCTCATTAGCATCATTTTAAGCACATTAATTTCATTAGACATTATTACATTAAAGAACACACCATGACTCCTCTCAAAGCCTACTTGTGCCATGCATGGATAAAGTCACATAACCCCACGCACACTAAGTAGTGCATTCTTGAGAAGCCATAGTTCAATATCATTCATTGTAGGGGTAAGCCTTAACTGACATAGACCATGTGAGTAAATCATGGAATCCCGATGTTACCCACACCGAATAAGGGATTCCAACTTTCCTAAGGTAGGATCATCAATTTAGCTTAGGTGGATCCACTAACTAATAACCTATGTGGGCCATAGTTATGGGATAAGGAGATTGTTACTAGATACCATGCCTCAACTCACAGATGGAAATCTATATCAAGAGATTGCTACTAGATATCCTTGCCTCAACTCATGGATGAGTATCCATCTCATTCAATATCCACTCGGTGCTTAGCATTATTCCCCACAGAGTACTTAAAATTCATTACTTTAGTTCATTAAATTTGGGATATAGAGATTGTTACTAGATACCCTGCCTCAACTCATGGATGAGTATCCATCTCAATCCCAACTTTCATTTATTGAGATAGCTCATAGATTCAAATATGAGAATAGCTTTTCAACTAAGAATCCCCATATTCTAAGAAAGACCTTTCAAAACATGTCATTATCATTCATTAGTGTACAATTGAGAATAGCCTTTCAATCAACATATCATCATTAACATAATCATAGAAACTTCATGCATTCTTCATTCATGAGTGTGTGTATGTGAGAATATCCTTTCAACAACCACACCATTACATGATAGTCATGATCACATTACTTTCATTGAACTCACAAAGCATGTACATAAGCATCATGATTATACATCAATTTTCATAATTTGCCCTTCAAGGCCATGAATCAAAATTAACCCACACACCTAGAATAAATACAATTTAGGCTTGAATAATGACATAATTCAAGTAACTAAACCATTACAAGATCAATTGCATAACATTCATCTTACTACAATTCACCCACATCACAAAGCCATAAATTAGGGTTATGGAGAAATCATGGATTCATAGTGAATTTTAACTTAAAACCACCATTAAACAGAAATTCAATCTTAATATATGATAATTTAACCATTGAAAATATTTTGAGAAAGAATCCATGACCTAGAAGGAAATCCCTTAGTTTGGGAGAATTTCCAACTTTGAATTTGAAGGTTTGAGGACTTCATGGATGAAAATTTAACCATGAATCAAAACTACCATACTTTTATGGAGTTTTCCCCTAAATTTGAGAAGAAATACCTTGGTTCCTCAAGCCCTAGCCTCCACTTCTTCTTCTTTTTTGGGAACTTCTAGAGAGAAAAATATTGTGAGTAAGATGAATTATTGGGTTCTCTTTTTGATTCTATGAGAATGACTTAATTGGGGGGG
Source organism: Solanum tacnaense (assembly GCA_029582525.1). Taxonomy (NCBI): domain Eukaryota; kingdom Viridiplantae; phylum Streptophyta; class Magnoliopsida; order Solanales; family Solanaceae; genus Solanum; species Solanum tacnaense. The sequence continues at coordinate 10,584 of JAJOOD010001173.1, forward strand.
GGGGGGGATTTGAGTCTAAAATCTTATATACTTACTATATATGGAGTAAAATAACTTAGTTTAGAATTAGGAAAATAACAAAAGACCCCTAAGACCTCCAACTTAAAATCTGCAGATCTGGATGCTGAAGCTCGCCAAGGGCACTTGGCGACTCGCCAAATATGCCCTCAGCTCGCCTAATTTTATAATGAGTCGACTTGGGGGTTAAGTCAGCTTTGGCGGTGGGGGAGTCGACTTTGGCGACTCGCCGTTCTGGCGCCTACTTATCCCGTTGAAGCAGGAATCAGGTTAAACATAGTTTCAAAAGATTGTGACTTGAATGGAGAATGAACTCAAACTATGAATGTTGTAATGAGAGATAACTAAGAGTAGACTTTATTTGAAAGTGGACCAGTTACCCAAGTTGGACAAAATGTGGGGTGGAGATCATACACAGCATTGGATGACCACAAATCAACTATTCATTTACTACTCCAAAAAATAGGGTGTTTATCTGAAAAATGACCGCGGTTAACAATGTCATTGTGCTTGTCCTAATTTATTCTATATGTCGTTGGCGAAAATCATGACATGATACAATGACCATGTACATAAATGAATTATAAATACAATATACAAAAAAACAACAAAATATACAAGGGACAATGTATTATATAATAAAAGAATAGTCTCCTCAATATGAAAAAAATGAACCCATAATGGTTAAAACCTCTATTTTTCCAGTAGAGTCACCATTATGTTGACATCCTTAGAGAGGGTGCAACGTCGCGGTGACTCAAAAAAATAATATATTTTGAAAGGGTTAAAATAATTTTAAAAAGGGAAAGGATTTAAAGGGAGTTGACACCTAATTTTAGGAAAACTAGGAACCGATTAATAAATTAACTAAAGAGAAATGTCTACGAAACCAATAGATTCTAGGTAAGGGTTCAAGTAGTTTCCAAAGGAAGTTGTTAGGCATCCTTCAAAACCACAACTGTGGTTCCCGACTAAATTCATTTTTTTCAAATTGAGGAGGAAATAAAAATAATATACAAGTATAATAAACATGCAATATAGACAAGTAATAAAATAAAACAATAATATAAGAAACGACCTAAGGTTTGCCTAACATATATATACACAAAAAAATGAATAAAAAATATAATTCTAACTTCATTCGAATAGCTTCAAGGGAAAGAAGCTCTGAGTACTTGTAAAGACACTTAGTAAAAGTGTTATTAATAAATAAATATGAATTAAAATGATAAATCGAATAATAACTTAAAAATAAAAACCCTTCTAATAAACATGGTGCAACACCCTAAAAGAATTTTGAACTAAAACACGAACCATCCTTCGTTGTGAGTAGGAATTTATAATTTTCATAAGTATTAAGATCACTAGAAGTAGCACCTTGAGTTCCAAAAAGAACTAACGAGGGTTCATTCAATTCATCTTTAAGTTCTTCTAAGTTTTGGGTCAACTTCAAATGATCATAACTTACAGTACATGATGAGTTAGGATATCCAACACATATTAAATGAAATATCTCTGAATCCTCTTTCCAACGCCACCTAGTTTGATAATTTTCGAGCTCGTATGAGGGAGATATTACCTTTTGAAGTCACGTTGTCCATTTAAGAAACGATCCCCGAAAATAGGAGGGGTATTTTAGTCTTTTCCTTATCCCCACTTCTTCTAAATGTGAATTACACCCAATTAAGGGTCTTCATCACCAAAAGCGTTTAGGGTTTTACAGAGAAGATTCAAGAAGAAAAAAGAGTTCAAAGATTCGCGTTCGTTCAAGAAATTCAAGATTTCGCGAAGAACCTAGTTCTTTGAGGTATGTAAGCTTCCATAGTGTTGGGTTTGTTCACCCACACACCAATCATGATTTTATTTTGTGAGTCTATACATAAATATTGAGAAATTTAATTTCTTGATAAGTGTTCTTGAAGTTTCCTTATCGATTAAGTTTTGATATAAGATTCCACTTGAGTCAACTTCAAACGACCATACCTCTTAGAATATAAAGAGTTACGTCACCCATAATCTATCAAATTAATGTTATTTGAATCTACTTTCAAACGCCACTAATTTCACGTTAATCTAGTTTCTGAGTAAAAAGTTATGATAATTTTAGTAACCTGATATAGTGCTGTTACGAATTAGCCAACGGGAGTACATTAAAAAGGGTCATTTATGTATTTTTACCTCCAAGAAAATACTAAAGAAATTTCTTGACTAATCAAAGGCTAAAAAAATCAGATTTTCATATTTTAATCCAATATTCTCTTCTCTCTCGAACCCTAGGGCAAAATCCCTAAGGAAAAATAAATGTAGAAGACTTCATTCAAAATTCATTTAATGTTTTTCAAGATTCTTCTTCAAGGTAAGTCTTTCTCAAAGAATTCTATTCTTTTCAACTCAAATTCCTCCATACAATTATGAATCACTAATGAAAATCAAAATTCTTGGCCATAGCTATTTCAAGAATCTAATTCAAGAATCTCAAAAAAGGTTTTCTTGATCGTTTACCTTCAAGTTAGGGTTTCAAGGCTTCTGATCAAGTTCTTCTTTATGATTCTTCAAGAAACTTGTTCTTTCAGGTATGTAAGGCTATCATAGTATTGGACTAGTTCGTCCTCATGCCCTACATCTTCTTTCAAATCAGTAAAAGAAAAAACTAGGATTCTACCCCTAGATTTGAGTATGCTTGAGATAAGTTGATTTGAGTTCTTGAATTCATGGTTCTTTTAAAATTTCTATTCCTAGTTATTGAGTTTCTATATTTTTATTGAGCTCTTTGAGTAGATTTGTTCATGTCTATAATTCAGCATGAACCCTATTTTGAGTTATAAATCTTGAGAAGTTTTTCAAAGCCAACACTTGAGTTTTAAACTGAGTTTTGAGGAAGTGAGTATGATAATGAGAAGAGTCGTATACATGAGTCTATATTGTTGTTTAGACCCTTGAGTCGAGTTGTTCATGCCCATAAATTCCGCATGAACTCCATCAGTTGAGTATCTTTGAGAGGAGTAGTATCTTCAAGTTCTAAATCTTGAGTATTTAGTTCCTAATCATTTTGGGATTATACTCCTAATCATGGGGAAACTACATATTCCCTATGAAGGTCCTTGAGTTGAGTAGTTCATGCCCATAATTCCGCATGAACCCTATGAGTCGAGCAGTTTTGAGATGAGAGGTATCATTGAGTCCTTGAGTTGAGTAGTTCATGCCAAAAATTCCGCATGAACCCTCCGAGTCAAGCATTCTTGAGATGAGTAGTATCATTGACTCCTTCAGATCTGGAATCGCTGAGTTCCAAGTATTGAGTTCTATGCATCGTTATTGAAAACCTTGAATTGAGTCATTCACGCCCATAATTCGGCATGAACACTATTTAAGAAGTCTTCTTATAAATTATTTTAAAACTTATTTTCAAGACTTGAGTACTGAGTTGAGGAAAAGTAGAGCTAAGTTCATTTTCTTTAAAATGATATATGGTAACTATGTAATCCCAAGAGTAAATGTTTTTACATTTAAGATGAGAGGAAACTGAGATTTCCAAAAGGGTTTTGACCAATTTGAGTACCATCTCTTTTAATTGAGATTTTTGAGTAATAATCTCAAAACACAGAAATAGTTATGTTTATAAACATATGAACTAGTATATTTTTGGAGTAGTGTTGAGCACCGATATGGGGGAGTGTTCGTATAACTCACAGCCCCCAAAAACTATGTTGCCAACGTGGGTAGAAAGGGTCATACTTTATAGATGATTGCTTAATGCTTTTTAGAATATACTAGTGGATCCACTAAGTAGGAGGTTCTATACCCCGGCAAAGTATATGACAGTTCTGGCAGCGTAGGCTAGATGATGTATCATCACATAACTCATAGTGATGGTTGTCGGTTAGAGAATCTCCCACAGAGTTATATCGTATTTTGATATACAAATTGAGTTATTATTGTATTCTTCAGTACAATTGGGTTATTATCCACTTTTTAGATGATTCCTTAATGTTTTTTAGCATAGACTAGTGGATCCACTTAGTAGTAGGTTCTATACCTCGGCAAAGTATATGATAGTTCTGGCAGCGTGGGCTCTATGTTGTATCATCTCATAGCTCATAGTGATGATTGTTGGTTAGAGCATCTCCCACAGAGTTTTATTGTATTTTTATATAAAAATTGAGTTATTATTGTATTCTTCAATACAATTGAGTAATTATGCATTGTTTTAAAAGTTTTGCAAATATTGCATCTTTTATTGTTGCTTTATCATTGAGTATCTTGAGTTGAGTATCTTATTCTTGAGTTGAGTTTAGTTGTGAGAGTTGAGAAGAGGTAATTATGTTTCCTTTTTAACAAGTTCAAGCTTATGTTTATGCTTTAGAATTCCGCTTACATGCTCGTACATTTCATGTGCTGAGCCACTGGCCTGCATCGTTTCATGATGCATATACAGGTATTTAGGATCATCAATAGGCGTTTCGTTGAAGTCATGTGATATTCTTGTCAGCTTTGGTGAGCCTCCTTATATTCCGGAGGACTTTTCCTTTACCTTATAGTTAGTAGTTTTGAGATGTCTCAGGTCTTATCCCGATATCTTTCTATTATAGTAGAGGCTTCATATATAGACAGAGCTGAAGAGCTTTTTGTATCTACTTACTTTTCAGTAATGTTCAAACTTTCTTAAAGTTTACTATTGGATTTCAATGAATTTAATTCAGTTTTAAGCTTATGTATGCTTGAGTTAGTCATCCGCTTGTAGGCAGTCAGGATGAGGGTTCGCTTAGGGACCAATAATGGTTCTCGAGTTTTCAAGTGTAGGCTCGGGTCGTGAGACATGGGAGGCCTTGGAAATCGACGGTAATTTCTTCATCGGTCAATTTTAACAAACAAAGAATATAAACATAAACAAAATTTTCAATTTTTAAAATGAGGAGGAGGGAGGCTACATTGGTGGTTATTTCCGGTGGTCACTGGTGGTTGGACGGCTAGAAAAATAGGAAAAATTAAGGGGTTTTTGGTGGTGGACTCACTAGATTCCGGTGGAGCTTTCGCCGAAAAAATTATGAACACTCAAAGAACATCTTGAACACTAAAAATTTTGAAAATTACCCCGTAAAATCTTATCCACCACCACTTACTTAATGAACAAACTATTGTTTAAATAGAAAATTTAAAACCACTAATAGTACAATACCATTATCTCAAAATTGTTGGCCAAGTCCACAGGTTAATAAAATATTTGTGTATGCAATCCTATCCATATTTTAATGAATTTCTTGATTATGCAAATATCAAAATGAATACTAACAAATGTAAAGAATACAATGAATATTAAAAATGTAACAAACATAACTAGTGGCTTATAAAAATGCAATTTAATAGAAATAATGATCTAATAAAAAATGACCAAATATTTAAACGTATTCAAACGGTTGTGACAAAAATAATGTAAACAAAATTAACCAATTAAAATCCTAATATTTTGAGAAATAACGATAATTATCAACAAATTACAATAAAATTACAAAACATGTATTTTGAATTATTTATCCAATGAAATAACATTAAAAATATCAAACAAAAATTTGGTGTCAACTCACAAAACCAAATTGACCACACCTTAACCCTCATACTGATTACAAGCCTATAAGCCCCATATGATCTTGCATGAACGAGGTTGTGGGATTATTGAAAAATATGGGCAAATCTATGGAACAAAGCATGCATGTGTTTCTCTTTTTAGAGAGTGAAAGTTGCATTGATTCCTTATACCATCGTTGCTTTGCTTTGTGATAGCATGGAAGCATTCTTGATGTGAAGGCACTTGAATACATTTATTTTAACATGTTCTTGCATTAGATAAGAAGCTAAAGTGAGCTTGAGCTTGTGTTGAGACCGGATAGTCATCATTTGAAATATTTTGATCATGATTGAGTGTACCTTGTTGTTGAGAATAGTCTTGCTATGAGGCTTGCATGTTAGCCCTCATTGAGTATTGTTGTAGACACCCTTATTGAGTTAATTGTGTTCTTTATTTACTTGAGGACAAGCAAAAGTTTAAGTTGGGGTGTTGATGAGTGGTAGATTTGCACTCATTTGAGGTCTATTTAGCTCAATATTTAGTGTCTTCAATGCCTAATTTTGTCCTATTCTGATGATATATTGATGATTTCTAGCTATGAAGGAAAACAAACAAGGAAAGGAGTGATGTTTGAAGAATGACCAAAATGCGAAAAAAGTGTGAAGTATACGATTAACGTTTAGAATACACCTCATCAAATTATAGGTGTAAACGATCGTAATCTATTATAAAACCCAACGAAAGGTTGGGGTCGAACCTAAAGGGAGCGGTATGTGTTCAAATTCAATTATGAAGTGCACACGTAATCTAATCGGTTATAGGAATAGAAATAATCGAAAACATGTAGTTAAATTGAAAGGAGTGACAACAAATGTCAGATGGGGGGATTGGTTTGTCAACTAACAACTAAAATAGGGTTTCAACAGGATTAAGAGGGATTCTCGGGATGTGATCGATTATACGCTAATTACGCTATATGGGTAATTGAGATTTAAGAATAATTTTCTGAAACATTGTGGGTATGTTGGACTGTCAGTGCAATAGTTCTCTCTCGAACAACTATTACGATTCAAGCGATTTCTCTCGAACATCGACAAGTTTAACACTATGAAACAGCCCAAAACCTTAATTTGTCTACTCTCTCGAGCTAGATAGGTAGTAATGAGCCAAGATTAAATCTCTCGAGCTGAACCCACAATGACCCACACACTACAATCATCAATTGATAACCTTAGCTTAAGAACCTCTCTCTCGAGCAAGCCCGAAACACTAAGCTAGAATTGTATTTGCAACTACAATTCATAAATTACTACTCAACTATCAATCAAACCCACAATAAAATAGCAAATAAATCATTAAACAACAATACCCATAAGTAAATTAAGCAAATAATCACATTATCACACCTCAAGAATTGGGGTTTTAGCTACACATCATAAAAATAGAGAAACGATTACCAAATACATTTGCCATGATTTGGGTAAAGGTACTCAAGTCTCTACAATGGTCCAAATTGCTTAAGTTCAAAAACCCACTTTGAAATCCTCAAAGTCTTCAAGGTTGGCCATAAAGAGGTATGTTGTCAAATAGGCTCACTCTTCAATTTTTTTACCTAAGATCATGTCTATTGCTTGCATCACTCAATCAATAGGACCAACGGGGAAAATTCTATGTGTCATCAAGCACAATGTTCAATACGACCTCACCACACAAGGCCTTGATACAATTATCAAACAAGACTCCACACTTTCTGGCTAGCGTGCAATGTTCATCACAAGAGACTCATTCAACAACTAGCTAGTCACAACGAGATGTTAAAAGTTCACATATTTCCTATGTAACTTAGTTTGCCTCCTCGTAGCTGAACATCCATTTTGTTCAATTAAGAGCACTATTCAATTCATCGATATTGACCACAACCGACACTCAAATTTGTACAAGAACAACCACAATCACTCATAAAAGAGGTGGGAAAATTTTTAAATTTGGTTTAAAACCATTTTCTATCAAATAATGGGCTATAATTTATCAACAACCACAATTCCACAACCAATATATATATAAACCAATAAGCTCCAATATTCACAAAACAACCCAAATGAGGTAGGTATGGAAATACCTCACCCCACCAACAAAAAAAATGCAGTTGTCCTCAAATGCATATACAACAAAACAATCAATAAGATAACATCAAAGGAGGAAAAAATAATCATCCTGTCAGGCTAGGCCTGGGGTGAAGTCTACATACACAAAACTCCCTTTGTCTGGGCATTAGTGCCCGATATCTCGGCATCCTTGGCTCCACTGGAGCCCACCATGGAAACATCCGTCAAAGAGGCCTCTATAGTTGTATGCACCATGGATCCCTCTAGGTCTGCCAGATCATCGTAGACAGCCCCATCAGTCACACCTAGCTTTTCCTCATATGTCTCAGTCTCGGACTCAGCAGCAGTAACATCAGTTTTAACCTCATCTCCGGTGGTAGCCGGAGGCACCATAGAACAAGCTGGAATATCTGTTCTTGGGTCATCTGGGATCTCCACCATCCCAAACAGTTTAGTAAAATCAGTGGAATTCAACTGGTTCACATATCTCCTCAACCCAGTAATATTGGCCTTCAAGGCCGTCACCTTCTCTGTAGCACTTCGAGTTTGCTCACAAGCTGCGACTCTAACAGTAAGGGCATCTAGTGCTGACTTGTGATCTCTCATCTCAACCCTAAGGGGTGTCAAAGCACCAACAATAGCCCTCTCAATCATCCCAGGAATAGCAGCCTCTAATCAGGAGGAACACACATCGGCAGATTAGGCCAAATGCCCCATCTTGAACAGCATCGCATGGGTGATTGGAGGCCTAGACGTAGAGGCAGCAACAGATTTAGGGGGAGCAGGTGCAGCAGAAGTGCTAGGAGTATAGGAAGGAATGGAGCTAGAAGTACTTGAAGGCCCAGTGGCCGGAGTAGGCATGCTTGCATCTACATGTATCATATCATTGTCAACCTCCGGGGATGCGTCCAACTGGGTTGCCCTCCGCCTATCAACCTCGTCCTGTGTGTACTCGGTCTCTATACACCGGATGTCAGTAGAAGATGTGGGTGTAACCTCGACATCCCTCATCTCATCTCATGGAACTCAGTCCCGTCGATACAACTCGGTGATCAACACCGGAAATAGAGGAGACGTCTAGCGATTTTTGTTCTCATGGCCATCTCTTGCTCAATAATCAAACCCAAATTGAGCCTCTTTCTAGCAGTGATGGACCCTAGACAGGACGTCTTTGGGTGGCAGAAGATAGACTCTTTATGGGACGACATGAACGTGCTGCTAATAAACCCAAACCAGAATCTGGCAGCCATATTTAGGTCCTTCTTCTCTATCTGTGCACCTGCCTCTAACCACCTCGGGGTGATATAAGATATCACGGGTGCCAACCAACCTTTCAGATCCTCCAAGGTATTCTTCTATATCAGATCAATGTATTTGTGCATGAAATCATAAGTTCACCCAGAACAACAATGATGTTTAAACTATCGCACTTCACCTTCTTGCCTTGGACTATCACAGAATCAACTGGCATGAACATGTTGGCCTTCTTCTTCCCCTTAGGAACCAGCTCACCATAGGCCGAATAAAACTCCCGGACCCAATTGGGAATGTAGGGGCCAGGGGTTTCGTGAAAATTTCAAAGTTGTGGTACTTCTAAGTATGCCACACCTGTGAATGCATGTCCACCACTCTATCGGTAGACAATCTCTTTTCTTCTTAAATGGTCCTCAAACCCTCATCCTTTAGCCGATTGAGTGACCAGGGAGGAGGACCCTAAATTGGTGGTTCTGGGACCATTTTCTGCTCTGGAGGAGGCAATGGAGCTGAATTTGAGGGTATGAGTGTCGGAGGCACTAGGATCCTAGAAGGATCGTTCATTGCCTTGGAGTGTAGCTCCGCTATCCTAGCCTCAAGTAACTGATCATCCTCAGGCTCAGAGATAGGAGCTTGAGAATCACTTTGCGATTCGCCCTCACTATCATAGGTAGTAAGGTGTGTCTTGTATATTCCCTCACTGTCGAAGCTGGCCTCCGGTGTTTCAACCACGGGTGCCTTGCCCTTGACTTTGCCTTTTACTCCCTTGGTAGGGAGTTTCTTGGCCTTAGCCTTGGAAGCAGCTCTTTCCTCATCTATAATGACTTTTCATGCCCGCTTTCGGGGTGATATGTCTCTTCTGAAAACTTTGAGTCTAGCCATTCCTACAAACAACATAGGAAAACGTTAGAAAAAGTTTCACAAAAAGTGCAGAAAATAAGTTACAGAAAGACTCACAGAACCGGTTGGCGAGTCACCGAACCTGTTTGGCCAGCCAGGTCAGGCTCGCCGAAAGGTCCAGATCAAAAATTTCAAAAATTCAAAGCTGGTCGGTGATGTCCAAGGACTTTTGGCGGATTGCTGAGACCAATCGACAAGCTAGAAGTAGCTCGTCAAAAGTTACAACGTATTTTAAGGAATTAGGGGCGCAGAAGGGTGATTAAGAAGCACTTTCGGCGAGTCGGCGAGTGAACTCAGTGAGCTCAAGCGTATCACTGTAAGTTAGAGAATAAAACTCAACTATTTAGGGAAATTAAGGGCAATCTAGGGGGACTTAGGCGAACCGCCAAACCACTCGGCGAGCTCGACTCAGCTCGCCAAATGGCCCAACGTGCCAGTTTCTCACCCACGTTCTTCAAAATCAAACCCGCATCCCAATGTGCCAGACCGCACCTTCATTTCTAAAATTTTCTCTCTCTAAATTCTCTAACTAAGAAAAACGCTCCAGCAGCTGTCTCTAACGGCTACTTACTCATCAGACGCGCGCACCGCCGGAATGGCGCGTGAGCCGCCGGTGGAGCTCTCCCGGCGACCGGACCAAGGTCAATCGAAGCGCCATGACAATGGCAACAAACCCCAGTCATCCACGCTCCATTATACATCCCATAGCTCCTCGAAATCGCAAAATATAGATGCGGTCATCACAGCGTTTTCGGAGAAGGAGCTGGAAGGAATTAGAAAATTTAATCCCCACGAAACCTCTGGATTGAATCTTGGAAAAGTGTTAATGCCCATGGAATCTACTAGTTCTGAGCTACAACGTAGCAAAAAATCGCTCGATTCCACCGTTCCAATCGACAGCAATCGTGAGGCGATTTCAGTGAGAATCGCGACTGAATCGCCCGAGTTGCGCCGTCAAATTCGAGCTGATTCAACCACTGGGGATTACTCCCCTCATGATGGCGCACGTCTCACAGAAATCTCAGGCCAAATGGACGGTGGAATCGCCGGTGGGGAGAATTCCGGTGAAAATCTAACTCAGACCGCCGGAGTTCATGAAAATTCTGGGAATGTGAACTTCTCCCCCCCTTTTGAAATCCATCTTTCAGAGATTGCAAGCAATTTTGATAGAGAAAACACCACTAACAATCAAGCTAATCGATCAAAGGACTCTATGAAGAATATCCATGAAGGGACTAGTCGGAAAATGCACAACACTGAAGGGTGTGAATCAGTACCAGTCTCACCTGCAGAAATCAATATCCAACCAGATGCAAATCATCAGTTAGGAGCAAGAAATTCACACGAGGAAGGCAACGCAATGCAGGAAAATGGTTTGGATGAGCAGCAGGCCAATGATCAAGCTACAAGGATTCTTAATTCTGAAAATACATCTGATGAAGCTCACTCTTCTAATTTTTCATTTGGTATTAAAGGTAATTCCACTAACATAACTCCTACTTCAATCTCCTATCCAATGCAGGTTGCAGCAATAAAGGACAAGCCAACTGAGGAAATTGGACAAGTGCAGCAACAAAAAAAGGATCAACCAGGCCCCTTGAAGCAGTTTAAAGAAAAGGAACTACAGACAGGTAATTCTGCTACAAAAAACAATACTCAATCGATGGTTGCTAACACAGAGGCTCAGCCACACAATGTGATAAATGAGCACATCAGTCGGACTGTTGAAGAGTCGAAACAGGTACAAAACCAAGGTCCCAAAGACAAAGAAGGAAAGCAGGATCAGTTGAAGGAAATAAATCAACAAGGAGGCAAAAATAGAACTCATGATAGCAATGACAGAGCCAACGTGGACTATCACAACAACTTTCCTAAGATTTCTAACAACTATACTAGATATGTCTCTAATACACAAAGGAATAGAGATGATGCTTCCAAAGTGAACAATGATATTGTTCAGAACGCTGGGAAACAACCGAAGGGTCCACAACAAAGCCAGGATCAAAACAATAACAAGACGGACAGAACCCCTGAGCCCGCTCCCTTCACCATTGTCCAATCCTTTGCTGCTCGTCTAAGGTACAATCAATCTAAAAATGAAATTCCTATTGTTTTGGATGATCCTATACATACTGTTAGACAAGGGCTACCTGCTATTTTACTTGAGGAGACTGATTATAGTATTAAGTTGGCTGAATTTTGTAAGCATACTCTTGTTGGTAAATTTACTAACACCATGCCCAAAATGGAGTTGATTAGAAGAAGCTTCACCCTTCAGACCCAGTTAACAGGGGGAGTGAAAATTAGTCACTATAACTCTAGACACGTGTACATTGATCTTGATAATGAATTTGACTATGTTACGGTGTGGACTAAACAAAAGATGAATATAGAAGGTCAAATTATGAGAATTCAAGCTTGGACCCCTGATTTCACACCGGAAGAAGAAACTCCTATAGTTCCTATCTGGGTAGCTTTACCTGAACTCCCTTGGCATTGTTACAACAAAGTCTTGTTGTCTACCCTCCTGGAATCTATTGGAAAAGTTTTGTACTTGGATTCCCCTACCTCCCAAAGGACTAGAGGCAGTATGGCTAGGGTGAGGGTCCAGGTTGATCTAACCAAAGCAAGGCCTCCTCACATCTGGATGGGGTTCAAGAATTCAGACCCAAACAAAGGGAGATGGCAAAAAATCCAATATGAAGGAATCCCGGATTATTGTATGTATTGTAAACATCAAGGGCACATGGACAATGTGTGCACCATTAAAAGGAGAGATGAGGAATCCCAAAGGAGGAAAGAATTGGAAACTGAAAAACAAAACAAAACGAAGAGGGAACAAGGCAGTGGTCTAACAGAAACAGGTACCAGGCAACAAGTCCATCAACACATAGCTCAAGAAAAAGACTACAGAGATGGTGAGGTCCAACGGCAAAATCAGGTACAGCAGCAGCACACAAACCAACAGCAGGAACTCAGGAAGGGACTACAGACACATCATGAGCAGGCAGTTATAAATCAGGAAGAGCAATGGCAAGTTCAGAAAAGGAAACAAACAAAAAGCCAAGAGCAAACACCTCCCAAAACAGCATGGCGACCTGTTTCACCACAATATAAGGCAACCAAGAACAACATGCAGCAGGCACCTTCCACAGCAGGTATACTATCTAACATCCCTATCCATAATAATTATATTGACTTAGTAAGGCAGGAACAACCAAACAAAGGTATTGCTGGGGACAACACCAATAAAAGGAAATCAGATCATGAAGTGCAAACAATTGACGGGTCAAGAGATGATTCACCTACGGAATCTAATCATACTACAACAAATGTGCTAAAAGATCATGTCACAAATTATTGTTATAACAAGACTTCAGGTATTGACTTATCTCTCCCAGTACCCCATTCCCCCAATGTTATCTATGTTGATGCTGAACATTCTGATGAAGTTTGTGGAGGGATGGATGGAGGGTGTCAGGAGAAAACTACTAACTTGCAGGAAGGGGCAACCAAAGGGGGGAATTTGACTCATGTTCTGCATGAGGGGGTTCACATTGACCTTAATAGTGACCTTAGAGCCTCTGCAACCACTAATCAAGACTATGCCAAAGCAGTCCATCAGCTGCAGGAAAAACAGAAAACTGCTCTGGTTGAGGATACTGGTCAAGGTGGCCAGAAACAGGTTGACAGTGCAATGGATCAGGCAAGGGCTCCAAAAGAGTACAAACAGCAGAAAGGTCAGGGTTCTGGGACTGAAACCAACAGCCAGACTCAGAAGAAAATGGGAACAGCAGGTATTGAGGGCACACAGGAATATAACAATACAGGAGAAGAAACTGGAGAGAAAACTCCTATCATTTTTCAGAATAAGGGGAGGACACAGGACAATATAGCAACTGCTAAACAAGGGAAAGAAAGAGACCTCAGCTTGAAGACAAATAATAAATCCCAAGGAAGATTGAGTAAAAAGAAAAGGGATACCATTAAGAAGAAACTACAGAAAGAGGCTGCAATACAAGACACCAACAAGAAGAAAGCACAGGAGCAGAATGAACAGATTCAGCAAAAATACAAGGGTGAGTATGATATGGTACACTCAGAGGATGAATATGATGAAGACACTCAGTCCATTGAAGTTGAAGAAGAGGATGAAGATGGGGAAGAGGTCAGTGCTCACCTTATCAAAGCCTTTGGGTCTACATTTCAGAGTGAATTTCAAAAGGACATACAAGAGGTAGCTGAACAGCAGGGGTTATCTCCAAGGGGGAGGCAACAAAATAAACAAAATTACAGACAAGCTTCCAAAAGTACATCTGCTCAGACTAGCAGACCCAACACTAGATCCAAAAGCAGAGGTTTTTAATGATTAAGACACTCTGTTGGAATGCAAGGAGTATTAATACTCTTGGTTCGCTGGAAAGAATACAAAATCTCAAGAAACTTCACAATCTGTCAATGATTGCTATTCTTGAACCCTTTGCTGACAACTCTCATCTCAACAGTTATAGGATCAAATTGAACATGGAAAATGCCTGCTGCAATTCTAATGGGAAGATTTGGTTATTCTGGACTGCTGAAATAAACCTTAATATTTTGGAATCTGAGGATCAACACATCACAGGAACTATGCAACATGTGGAAATCAAAGATAAGTTTTTGATCACGATTGTGTATGCCAAATGCAAGGACTATTTGAGGAGACACTTGTGGGATAGACTTATTCATTTTTCTAATATGAATATCCCTTGGTGCACTATTGGTGATTTTAATGTCATTACTACACCAGATGAGAAACAAGGTGGCATCCCCTACAATATGAATAAAAGCTTTGAATTCATTGCAACTATTGAAGCTTGTGGATTAATGGACATTGGGTACACGGGTCAGAGGTATACGTGGTGCAATCACAGGGATGAAGAGGCTAGAGTGTGGAAGAGGCTTGATAGAGCTATGGTCAATGACAACTGGTTACAAGGAATCCCTCAAACTGCTATTACCCATCTCCCTTCAGTGGGGTCTGATCATTGCCCCCTATTGATGGAGATTGTAGATAGAGTGAAGCAACCTATCAAATATTTCAAGTTCTTGCACTGCTGGACTGAACATGAGGAATTTAATAATGTGGTTAAAGCTTGCTGGGAAAGGGAATTGGAGGGTAATCCTATGTGGAGATTACAACAGAAAATGAAGAGGTTGACTGCTACTCTTAGTAACTGGTCCAGAACAACTTTTGGAGACATTTTCAGCACTGTCCGAGATCATGAGGAGAGAGTTAGAATGGCTGAGGAAGCACTGATTGTTAATAATTCTGCTGAAAATAGAGCAAACTTACACAGGATTAATGCAAGGTACATCAAATACTTGAAGTTGGAAGATTCTATTCTCAAACAAAAGACTCAATTGCAATGGTTTAAAGATGGTGATACCAACTCCAAGTATTTTCATGCCATTATGAGAGGTCGAAGAAGGAAACTTTTTATCCACAAAGTTTGTATAGGAAATGATGAATGGGTGGAGGGTGATGAGAACATAGCCAAGGCAGCCTGTGATCATTTTAAGAACATATTTACTGGAACTGAGCAACCCATCAATGAGGATATATTACAACATATCCCAAGAATGGTCACTCCTGAGCAAAATATGACCCTCCAAGCAATGCCTACTAGTGAAGAATTGCAGCAGGTGGTTTTTTCTATGAATCCTAATTCAGCTCCTGGTCCGGATGGGTTTAGTGGGAAGTTCTTTCAGAATTGCTGGGACATTATCAAAGAAGATATTCTGAATGCTGTCCATGCCTTCTTCTGTGGCTATTTCATTCCCAAGTTCATTTCACATGCAAGTTTGGTTCTACTCCCAAAAGTAGATCATCCTAATAATTTTTCAGAATTCAGACCCATAAGTTTGAGCAACTTTACCAACAAAATCATTTCCAAAATGTTATGCCTCAGACTTGCTCCTATGCTGCCTAACCTTATTTCCAACAACCAATCTGGTTTTGTTAGAGGTAGGAGTATCTCAGAGAGTGTCATGCTGGCACAGGAGATTATTCATGGCATCAAAAAACCTAAGGAAGGGGATAATGTGGTGATTAAGTTGGACATGGCAAAGGCGTATGACAGAGTGTCATGGGCCTTTACTAGTCTGGTTTTAAGACACATGGGATTTGGAGAATTTTTCATTGACATGGTGTGGAGGATCATGAGTAATAATTGGTACTCTATCATAGTCAATGGGACAAGACATGGTTTCTTCCATTCTACAAGAGGTCTCAAGCAAGGGGATCCTCTTTCCCCATCCCTATTTATTTTAGGGGCTGAGGTGTTATCTAGAATGCTTAATAATTTATATGACAATCAACAATTCCATGGGTTCCAAATGCACTTCAGAGGGCCTCAGATCAATCATTTAAGCTTCGCTGATGATGTTATCATTTTTACCTCAGGAAGAGAAGAATCTTTGAAGCTCATCATGGAAACTCTGTCAACCTATGAAGACACTTCAGACCAACTCATCAACAAAGGAAAAAGTCACTTCATGGTCCCTAAAGATACCCCTTCTCACCTTATTGATATGATCCAGGAAATCACTGGCTTCAATCAAAGAGAAAGCCCTATAAATTATCTTGGCTGCCCCCTTTATATAGGAGGACAAAGGATTATTTATTATTCAGATTTGGTGGCAAAGGTTGTCAAAAAGATCAGTGGTTGGCACTCTCGAATCCTAAGTTTTGGTGGGAAAGCTACATTGGTCAAACATGTACTTCAATCAATACCTATTCATACTATGGCAACCATTTCCCCTCCTAGAACTACATTGCAATATATCAAGAGAGTGACAACAGATTTCTTTTGGGGAATGGACAAAGACAAGAAAAAATATCATTGGGCATCTTGGGAATCTCTTAGTTTCCCTTATGAAGAAGGTGGTATTGGTGTGAGGCATCTTAACGACGTCTGCACTTCTCTCCAAATTAAGCAGTGGTGGAATTTCAGGACCAAACAATCTTTATGGGGTCAATTTCTAAAAGCCAAGTACTGCCAGAGGTCTAACCCAGTAGCTAAGAAAGGGGTTACAGGAGATTCTTTGGTGTGGAAATACTTGTTGAGGAACAGGGAGATGGTGGAAACTGAAATAGGCTGGAGAATAAATTCTGGAAATGCTCTTTTCTGGTGGGACAACTGGATGGGGGAAGGACCTCTAGCTCACTATTGTCATGGCATAACTAGCTGGAATAATACTCGAGTTTCTGATTTTTTAAGACAGGGACAGTGGAATGAAAACTTGGTGAGAATGCATGTCCCACCCTTGCTAGTTCCCAAAGTGCTTAGCACCGTTATTCACTACCAAGCAGGAGTTCCTGATGAAGTCTATTGGAAGCAAAATGAAAATGGGACTTTTACCTGTTCATCTGCATGGAACCTGGTGAGGGGCAAGAAGAATAAGAGTCGACTATTCTCTACTATTTGGCATAAACAAGTACCTTTCAAAGCTTCCTTTTTATTGTGGAGGGCTCTCAAATTCAAACTTCCTACCAATGATAAGTTGAGCTCTTTTGGAGTACAACCAGCGACATGTGTCTGCTGCATTAGACCAGGATTGGATGATATTGAACACATTTTTGTTACAGGCAATTTTGCAGCTCATATCTGGAGGTACTTCTCAGGACTGATGGGAATTATTCACAACCCCAGGCCACTTAAAAACCTCCTGAGGAGCTGGTGGGGAATGGCTGCAAAAAATGAGGTCCACAAACTCATTATTCAGACCCTCCCCATATTAATTTGCTGGAATCTCTGGAAGAACAGATGCTCGGTGAAATATGGCCAGAAAAAATCTAATGTGGCAAGAGTGAAGTACATGATTTTTAAAGACACCTTCCAGCTTCTCATGGTCACGTACCCCTATTGTTCTTGGCCTAATAATTGGGAGGATATGATCAATGAAGTGGAGAAATGTTCCCAGGATATCAGGATCATCACGGTCAGTTGGCAATGTCCTCCCAACCCCTTTTTGAAGCTTAATACAGATGGAAGTGCATTGCATAACCCCGGGAAGATAGGAGGAGGGGGTATATTGAGGGACTCCAATGGAAACATGATATATGCATTCACAATCCCCCTTGGTATTGGTACCAATAACCAAGCTGAAACTCAAGCTGCAACTCACGGATTGGACTGGTGCTTTCAACATGGTTACAGGAAAGTCATCTTGGAAGTGGACTCAGAACTACTTACCAAATGGCTCAATCACAGAAGCAAGCCTCCCTGGAAATTACAGCAGTACATCACTCAACTTCACCAGATTATTACTCAGCTGGACTTCTTCAAATGCCAGCATACCTATCGAGAAGCCAATACAACAGCAGATTTTCTGTCCAAGGAGAGTCACAGATCAGACATCACCCAGCACTTCTACACTCAGAACCAGCTACCTGCAGCAGCTAAAGGAAGTTTCCTGCTGGAAAAGATGGGAATGACCAATTTCAGGAGGAAAAAGCTGAAGAGGATTAAAAAACCACCTTGAAGCTTTTCATTCCGGTTCTTTTAGGCTTCTTTCTAGTTTTTGTGGCTAGGTTTAGGTCTAACTGTAAGGGGAGAGTCTCCCTCATTTAAGTTTCTTAGAATTATGTACAGAGAGGAGTCCTCTCTATAGGTGCTTAGTTCTAGGTTTCATCTTAGATTTATGGGGATGAGTAGACTCTCCTTAGTAGGAAAGTAGACTCATGAACCACCATAGGATTGGAGGTAAGGTTTTATGTCCCCCTCCGTGTATTTTTTTTTTTTTTTTTTTTTTTATTTATGATAAGGCCTGGGGGTGTTG
>JAJOOD010001174.1:0-62888 GCA_029582525.1 Solanum tacnaense
TATTGGAATTGAATTGGGCTAGGAATTGTATAAAAGAAGTGGGCTGAAAGTTGAGAAGGTTGGGCCAAGATTTGGTCTTAGAATTGGAAGAAGGTGGACTATGGAAGTTGGCAAAATGTAGCTGAAATTGCAATTAAAAAAAATGGCCAAATGAATTTCAATTGTAGCCAATCAAAATTAAGAACTTAGGCGAATTGATTAAATTAGTAAATTCAACTAATACTTAAATAGGAAGAATTAATAAAATTAATTAATGAGCTTCTTAATCTTAACGAAATAAAATAATCAACTCAAATATAAACTAAATAATTAAAAATATAAACTATTGTATAACTAAACTAATTAACCAAATATTTAATTAAAACAAAAAAATATTTTTTAGACGATTTTCAAATATTCATAAAATATACTAATTATATAAAGCATATATATTATTCAAAATTTATAAGACGTAACAAAACTACTTAAAATAACTTGAAAAACTTTGTGAATTTTATAAAATTAATTATTTCAAATCGTTCCAGATTGATGAAGCTCGGTGATTAATTAATATTGTGGAGGTCCAAAATTGGGTGTCAACAGGTAGTGTATGTAAGGCGCTTGAGTCAACAAGGATTTGAGAGTTTCAAAGCTCTCTTGGCATTTGTCATCCCAAATAAACTTCACTTCCTTCTGCAAAAGC
The DNA here is from genome assembly GCA_029582525.1 of Solanum tacnaense. NCBI lineage: Eukaryota > Viridiplantae > Streptophyta > Magnoliopsida > Solanales > Solanaceae > Solanum > Solanum tacnaense. The sequence continues at coordinate 683 of JAJOOD010001174.1, forward strand.
TTAGTCAAAGGAGAGGCGATAATGGAAAAGTCTTTCACAAATCTTCTGTAGTATCCTGCTAAGCCTAAGAAACTTCTTACCTCGGTTGGACTTTTGGGAGGTCTCCATTCAACAACTGCTTGTATCTTACTAGGATCCACCTTCACACCTTCGGCCGATACAACATGTCCCAGAAACGTCACTTCATCAAGCCAAAATTCACACTTGGAAAGTTTAGCATAAAGTTCCTTTTCCTTCAAAATTTGCAAAACAATCCGGAGGTGTTTATCATGGTCTTCACTACTTCTGGAAAATATTAAAATATCATCTATAAAAACAACCACAAACTGATCAAGATAAGGCTTGAATACTCGATTCATTAGATCCAAGAATACCACATGAGCATTTGTCAATCCGAATGGCATCACCAAAAAGTCATAATGCCCATACCGAGTTCTAAAAGCAGTTTTAGGAATATCATCCTCTCTAACACGCAGTTGGTGATATCCAGACCTTAAATCAATCTTTGAGAATACTTTAGCACCCTTCAGTTGGTCAAACAAATCATCGATCCTTGGTAGTGGATATCTATTTTTGATTTTTATTCTGTTCAATTGTCTATAGTAATACAAAGCCTAAGAGTGCCATATTTCTTCTTTACGAACAAAACAAGGGCTCCCCAAGGAGAAACACTAGGTCGAATAAAACCTTTCTCAAGAAGTTCTTGTAATTGAGCTTTCAATTCTCTTAATTATGTCGGAGCCATTCTATAAGGAGTGATAGAAATAGGGGTAGATCCAGGAATAAGCTCGATTGGGAATTCAACCTCTTTTTCCGGAGGCAATCCAGGAAGGTTTTCTGGGAAGACTTCTAGAAAATCACATACAGCAGGTATGTCCTTGATACAAGGACTCACCAACCGTGTATCAACTATGTGAGCAAGGTATGCCCCACAACCTTTACGCATCAACTTTCTTGCCAAGGCAGCATAAATAATACTAGCTGTCAATGATCTTTCACCTTGTACAATGATGTGTGAAAATGTTGGATCTTTAAAAGTCACATGCTTTGATCTATAATCTACCACTGCATGATATTTATGAAGCCAATCCATCCCGATAATAACATCAAAATCCTTGAAGGGCATTTCAATCAAATTAACAGGGAAGACTAGGTTTTGAATCACGAAGGGACTATCTTGGTAAACTTGATTACACACCACTTGATAACCCAAAGGACTTTCAACCAGCACATCATAATTAAGTTTCACATATTTCACATTTTCAGGAAGAACAAGTGATGAACAAATATAGGAATGTGTAGAACCCGGATCAATCAATGTAAACACACATAAGCCAAATAAGTGAAATTTATCGACAACCACGTCTTGTCCATCTTGATCATCCCTCTGCCTCATAGCATAAACACGTGCAGTAGCCCTTTGTCCACTAGCTTGATTAGCTCCACTTGTACCTGTTGCTTGGGTGTTTTTAGGTCTTGCACCTCTATTAGTTTGAGGAGGATTAATGGAAGGCTTATGAATTAAGCCTTCCGTTCTCAAAGAAGGAGCATTATTAGGATTAGGACAAGGAGGATTCATGGCTTGAGTACCACGGCTCATGTGAGGATGTTGACCAGCTCTTACACCCTGATGGTTTCCCACTTTAGACCCACTAGTGTGGGGAACATATTGATTCGAGAAAGGTTCTCCAACTTCTTCTAGTGCCTGAGGTTGGGGCACAGAGGTACCCGAACTTTCACGAGCAGCTTCCATAGGTCGGTCAGAAGAAGAAGCCATAACTTAAATCCTTCTAAAGGGAAGATCACATTGCATTAGGGACATGTACATGATGCATATGCACTCCACATGCGATAAAAATATTATAAACCATGTAAGTGAACAAATAATCCAAATAGAACCTTTTAAGAATGCGAACAAGTATACAAGTAATTCACAGCAAAAGTCCTAGAACCACAAACCTAGGCTCTGATACCAACACGTCCAGCTAGAAGGAATGTTGAGGATCAAGAGTTACCAAATTCACATGAAGTGCAACCACAAGGGGAAGTCACTAATGCTGAGTTCTGTGAGGCTATCCGGATGCTAAGTCAGGCTGTGACTAACCAGGTTGGGCAGCAAAAGGGAGCTCGACAAGAAGGGGCTGACACTTCAAGGATTCGTGAGTTCTTGAGGATAAATCCTCTAAGCTTCATTGGTTCAAGAACTACTGAGGATCCGGAGAACTTCATTGAAGAGCTGAAAAAGGTATTTGATGTGATGCATGTCGCTAATAATGAGAGAGTTGAGCTAGCTACTTATCAACTGAAGAATGTCCCTAGGACTTGGTTTGATCAGTGGAAAGAATGTAGAGCGGAGAATGCACCACCTGCGAGTCGGGCCTATTTTGAGGAAGCTTTCTTGGGGCTTTTCTTTCCCCGAGAATTGAAAGAGGCTAAGGTACGTGAGTTCCTCACACTTAAGCAAGATTCTTTGAGTGTTCATGAATATGGGTTGAAGTTCACCCAATTGTCCCATTATGCTCCAAAAATGGTTGCGGATATGAGGAGTAGAATGAGCTTGTTTGTTGTTGGGTTGGCTCGCCTATCGAGTAAAGAAGGTAGGGCCGCAATGTTGATAGGTGACATGGATATCTCGAGGTTGATGGTCTATGTGCAATAGGTAGATGAAGAGAAGCTGAGGGATAGAGAGAAGTTTAAGAACAAGAGGGCCAAGACAGGGAATGAGTTCGGGCAACAAAAGAGTAACTCCAACCGATCATCTTTCCAACAGAAACAAAAGGGCCCTGCTCTATCATCTTCTAGTGCACCTGCACCTAAGAACAAAGGTGAGTACAATAATCAGAACTTTAGAGCTAAACCTACTTATTCTCAGAGTAGCATGGCACAATGGGGTAGTATGCCTCCTGCATGCGCCAAGTGTGGTAGGAAGCACTCAGGTATTTATCGTGAGGGCTCCACTGGTTGTTTCAAGTGGTCAGAATAGGCATTTCATGTGAGAGTGTCCAAAGAACAAGCATGGAAATGGTAATGGAGGCAATAGAGCCAGTCTTCTTCAGTTGCTCCACCAGACAGAGCTACACCAAGAGGGGCTACTTCTGGTAGTGGCGGAGGAACAAACCGCTTATATGTTATCAACAGTCGCCAAGAGCAAGAGGATTCGCCAGATGTTGTCACTGGTATGATCCAAGTGTTTGACTATACTGTTTATGCTTTGCTAGACCCAGGAGCGAGTTTATCTTTTGTAACTCCATATGTTGCTATTAATTTTGATGTTATTCCTGAGCAACTTAGTGAACCATTCAGTGTTTCCATACCTGTTGGTGAGTATATTCTAGCAGAGAGAGTCTATCGTGATTGTCCCATTTCCGTCAATCACAGGAGTACCATGGCTGATTTAATTGAGTTAGACATGGTAGATTTTGATGTAATTCTTGGTATGGACTAGCTTCATACCTGTTATGCCTCAATTGATTGTAGAACTTGAGTTGTCAAGTTTTAGTTTCCAAATGAGCCAGTCTTAGAATGGAAAAGCAATTCAGTAGTGCCTAAAGGTCATTTCATTTCATACCTTAAGGCAAGGAAGTTAGTTTCTAAGGGGTGTGTCTATTACTTAGTCTGAGTTAATGACTCAAGTGTTGAGGTACCTTTACCTCATATCTAGTCAGTCCCAGTAATAAAAGAGTTTCCAGAAGTCTTTCCTGATGATCTTCCCGAAATCCCTCCTGAGAGAGAAATAGACTTCGGTATAGATATTCTTCTAGATACTTGTCCTATATCTATTCCGCCATATAGAATGGAACCAGCAGAGTTGAAAGAACTTAAAGAGCAATTAAAAGATCTCTTAGATAAGGGCTTCATTCGACCAAGTGTCTCACTTTGGGGAGCTCCGGTCTTGTTTGGGAGAAAGAAAAATGGTTCCCTTAGGATGTGTATAGATTACCGTCAGTTGAACAAGGTTACCATCAAGAACAAGTATCATCTTCTAAGGATTGATGATTTATTCGATCAACTTCAGAGTGCCACCTGTTTTTCTAAGATAGATCTCAGATCAGGTTTTGATCAGTTGAAAGTAAGAGAATGTGACATTCCAAAGACAACATTCAGGACCCGTTATGGTCATTATGAGTTTTTGGTCATGTCCTTTGGTTTGAGTAATGCACTAGCAGCGTTCATGGACCTTATGAATAGAGTTTTCAAACCCTATTTAGATATTTTTATTATCGTCTTCATTGATGACATACTAATCTATTCAAGGAATGAAGAAGATCATGCTAGTCATCTCCTAATAGTTCTTCAAACTTTGAAAGATAGAGAGTTGTATGCCAAGTTCTCTAAGTGTGAGTTTTGGCTTGAGTCTGTGGCATTCTTAGGCCATATTGTGTCTGGAGAGGGAATTAAAGTTGATACTCAGAAAATTGAGGTAGTGCAGAATTGGCCTAGACCCACATCTCCAACTGATATTAGGAGTTTCTTAGGGTTGCTGGCTATTATAGAAGGTTTGTAGAGGGATTCTCGTCCATTTCGTCTCCTTTGACCAAGTTGACTCAGAAGACAGTGAATTTTCAATGGTCTGAAGCTTGTGAGAAAAGCTTTCAGGAATAGAAAAAGAGGTTGACTACTGCCCCAATTTTGACATTACCGAAAGGTACTCAAGGTTTTGTGGTGTATTGTGACGCATCGAGAGTTGGTTGGGGTTGTGTGCTAATACAGAATGGCAAAGTTATAGCTTATGCCTCCAGACAGTTGAAAGTTCATAAGAAGAATTACCCTACCCATGACTTAAAGTTGGTTGTTGTAGTATTCGCTTTGAAGATATGGCATCATTATTTGTATGGTGTTCACATTGATGTATTCACTGATCACAAAAGCCTTCGATATGTGTTCACTCTGAAAGATCTTAATCTTAGACAAATGAGGTGGTTAGAATTACTCAAGGATTATGACATGAGTAGTCTTTACCACCCAGGTAAGGCTAATGTCGTTGCTGATTCATTGAGCAGGTTGTCTATGGGTTGTACCGTCCATGTTGAGGAAGAAAAGAAAGAGTTAGCGAAAGATGTGCATATACTTGCACACTTGGGAATCAGACTAATAGATTCCACAGAAGGAGGAGTAGTGGTGATGAATGGGTCTGAATCATCCTTAGTGTCAGAAGTGAAAGAAAAGCAAGACCAAGATCCCATTTTGCTTGAATTAAAGGCAAATGTTCTTAAGCAAAAAGTATTTGCTTTTGAACAAAGGGGAGATGGCGTATTGATATATCATGGTAGGTTGTGTGTACCAATGGTGGATGGACTCCGAGAGAGGATCATGGAGGAAGCTCATAGCTCTAGATATTCCATTCATCCGGGTTCCACAAAGATGTATCATGATTTGAAAGAGGTGTATTGGTGGAATAGCATGAAGAAGGGCATTGCAGAATTTCTTGCTAACTGTCCAAATTGCCAACAAGTTAAAGTAGAGCACCAAAGGCCCGGTGGTTTGGCTTAGAATATAGAACTTTCAAAATTGAAGTGAAAGATGATTAATATGGACTTCATCACAGGTTTACCAAGGTCTCGCAGGCAACATGATTTTATATGGGTGATTGTTGATAGAATGACAAAATCAGCCCATTTTCTGCCGATAAAAACTACCCATTCAGTAGAAGATTGTGTCAGGTTATATATTCAGGAGGTGGTTAGACTTCATTGAGTCCCAGTCTCCATTATTTCAGATAGAGGTGCATAATTTACTGCACAATTCTGGAAATCTTTTCAGAAAGGCTTGGGTTCAAAGGTGAACTTAAGTACTGCATTTCATCCTCAGACAGATGGGCAAGCAGAGCGCACTATTCAAACATTAGAAGATATGTTGAGGGCTTGTGTGATTGATTTCAAAGGTAACTGGGATGATCACCTACCTCTCATTGAGTTTGCTTACAACAATAATTACCACTCTAGCATCCAAATGGCTCCTTATGAAGCTCTTTATGGGAGAAAATGCAGATCTCCTATTGGATGGTTTGAAGTTGGTGAAGCAGGGTTGATAGGACCTGATTTAGTCCATCAAGCTATGGAGAAGGTGAAAGTGATTCAAGAAGGGTTGAAAACGGAACAGAGTCGTCAGAAATCCTACAATGATGCTAGGAGAAGGGTGTTAGAGTTCAAAGTAGATGATTGGGTATATCTAAAAGTTTCACCCATGAAGGGTGTTATGAGGTTTGGTAAGAAGGGGAAGCTTAGTCCCCGGTATATTGGACCTTATCGAATTGCCAAGAGGATTGGCAATGTAGCTTATGAGTTGGAGCTACCACAAGAGTTAGCAGCGGCTCATCTGGTATTTCACATCTCCATGTTGAAGAAATGCATGGGCGATCCTTCATTGATCATACCAAATGAAAATATTGGGATTAAGGATAGCTTATCTTATGAAGAGATTCATGTTCAGATTCTAGATCGCCAAGTTCGCAAATTGAGAACAAAAGAGGTAGCATCAGTCAAAGTCCTTTGGAGGAACCAATTTGTTGAGGAAGCTACTTGGGAAGCTGAAGAGGATATGAAGAAGAGATATCCACATCTCTTTGAATCCGGAGAAAAGGCAGACCAAGGTATTAATTCACTTCTTAGTACTCTTTAAATTATGAGTGAGCATGTTGTTTTTTTGCATTTGCTTGTTGGGTGTTTGAACTTGATGTTACCACCCTTAGCCTAGTAGCAGTAATCTCATTCGAGGACGAATGTTCCCAAGGGGGAGATATTGTAACACCTCGCAAGTTTAAATAACTAGGAAGAAGCTAATAATTGGAAATAGTCATTTTTGAAAAGAATGAAAATTTGGAAATTTGTTTAAGTTAGGAAAAGTTGAGTTTTGGTCAACTTCAAATGGCCATAACTCCTAGCTCTAGATGAATTAGGTGTAGTTCCAGATATGGTTGGAAATATCTTGGAATGATCTTTCCAACGCCGCCAAGTTTGTGTGATTCCGAGTTTGTATGGATAAGTTATTCCCTTTGGAAGTTGGGTTGTTGGATTAAGGAAAGTCTAATACGGATTTTTGAAGGGTAAATTAGTCTTTTCCTTACCCAATTAATTTAATTCATTTTAGTGAATTAATTAAGGGTCAAATCAAAAGGAGATCAGTTTAGTCAATTAGAAAATACGCTAGGGCTCGGAGAAAATAGAAAAGAAGGGAAAAGAGAAGAGGAAAAGCAAGAATTCGCCAAGAACCATCGATTTTGGTTGTGGATTCGCCAAGGAATTGATCTTACAAGGTATGTGAGTCTTTCATAGCGTTGGGTTCGTTCACCCACGCGCCAAGCATGCTTAGTTCAGTGAAATTTGTCCTAAAAGAGTTTGAAAGTTGATGTTCTTGACATGTATTCTCGAATTTGAATGTTGTTATTGAATTGGGATGAATTGGGATGAATTGAGGAGTTTCTGAGATCTTTGAGTCGAATTATAGAGTTGTTTTGAGTTAGGTTCTTGAGTAAATATGCTGGGTATTGGAACCTAAAATGAATTTGAGAAAAATATTCGTGGTAAGGCAAATTGGGGCAGTAAAACGGAGAAGGAAAAAGTTGAGTGTGATCTGGCACGCAAGTCCGCGTCGCGGACTTGCTCCCCCAGTGACCAAAAATTTTCTCCGTGTCACAGCTAAGACGCGGACTCCTCTGTCTCAAAATTTAATTTCGCGAGTAATTATTTAAAACACCTCTGCGTCGCGGACTTGTTCTAAGACGGTGATTTCGTGGCCTTTCTCATGCTTAGCTATCTAAAATCATTCCTAAACATCATGAGACCTTTCCTATCATAAATCATAATCCTTGATTCCATAATTCAATTCAAGGGGAGTTAAGGGTCAATTCGAGAGCAGTTAAGATCAAAGTCTAGAGAAGTTCTTAAAGTTTTCCAAAAGTCTTTTGAAAACGTATTAACTTTTTTTAAGACTTATGTTTTGAGTTCAGTACAGAGTAAAGCTTGAAGTATATTTCTTCAAAAGTATATGGGGAGTATGTACTCCCAAAGGGTTTAAAATGTTTTCACATTTAAACAAGAAAGGAAACCTCGATTTCTTCGGGCTAGTTTTCAGAAAAGAGTAATCGTTTTCTAAATGAAGCAAGAAAGGAACTTTGATTTCAAAGATAGCCTTTGAGCTAAGTTTTTTAGCACTAATCTCAAATCACAGAAGAAGTATGTTTTTAAATATAAGAGCTAATATTATATTATATTTTTGGGAGTAGTATTGAGCACCGATATGGGGGAGAGTTCAGACAACTCACAGCCCCCATAAACCATGTAGCCACCATGGGTAGAAAAGGGTCATACTTTTTAGATGATTCCTTTAGTGCTTTTTAGCATAGACTAGTGGATCCACTTAGTAGTTCAGGTTCTATACCCCCAGCAAGGTATTGGACGGCCCTAGCAGCGTGAGGCAATATGTTGTATCATCACAATAGCTCTTATGTGATGGTTGTCGATTAGAGAAACTCCCACAAAAGTTATTGTGTTCTTATATACACAGTTATTTGTATTTTTACATACATTTCAGAGTATATGTATCTTTGCATACACACAGAGTTGACATCATGTTTTAAACAACTTTTCTTTGTATTGCACTTGTTTTAAACTGCTTTATATTGAAATAAGTTTAGTTATGTTGAGTTGAGTTAAGCCAGGTAAGTTCTTCAGTTTCTTTCAGATTCTTTTCAAGCCTATGTTGTATTTAGCATTCCAACTTGCATACTCATACATTCAATGTACTGATGCCAGTTGGCCTGCATCATATTATGATGCAGATACAGGTAACTAGGATCAGCATATATCGCATCGTTCATCCAGTGAGCATTCCAGAGTCAGTTGGTGAGCCTCTTTGCATTCTGGAAGACTCCTTTTAATTCTTTTAGTTATTTCATTAGTACATTAGGATGTCGTGGGGTTTGTCCCGACATCCATCAAAGTTGTTTTAGAGGCTTCATAAACAGTCAGATGTTAGTTCTTTAGTCTTTTCATTTCATCTTATGTTAAGACTTGAGTTGCCATTTTGGCCAAGTTGAATGTTTGACTTTTAAGCATTCTCAATATTTTCCTTATTCAAGTGAGTATAGTGTTTGATCATTATAAGTATGAATATAGTCTTCCGCTAAGTAAGTCAGGCCAAGGGTTCGCTTGGGACCAACAATAGTCTTCGAGTGCCAGCCACGTCCGGGGTGTAGGCTCGGGGCGTGACACGGATCTTGGGTTAAGATCGGTAGTTGGGAGTCAGGTCTTAGTATCTTAATTAGGATTAAGAGTCAAGTCTCAAATCGAGGTTCAAGACTTGAGTGAGGGTTGATAGTTGATGTAAAGGTAGGGTCCCAAGTCCCTGGTCAATAATTTATTATTCTCAGGGTCAGGAGTTTGGTCTCACATCAAGAGTTGAGCCTTGGCTCAGGTTCGGTGTCTAGAGTCGAGTCCTAAGTCAAATTTCAAGTTAGGGTCAAAAATTGAGTCCCAAATAAGAATTTGCATTGGGTTTCGATTCGAGGATTGGGATCGGTCTCGGATCGAAGTAGAGATTAAGAGCCAGGTCTTGGTTCAGTTGTCTAATCATGTGTCAAGGTTGGGATTAAGAGTCTTGGGTCGGGTTAGATGGTGAGTTTGAAAGAAAATTCAAGAAAGTATTTTTTAACTTTATGTGGGAAAATCAGTCTTTTAAAATAGGAGAAAAATTAGCTCATTTAGAAATTATCATCCGAATCATTTAAGCAAACCAAATACAAGAAAAGTGAAAAATATTTTGTATATACCAAACACATCCTTGAAGTAATTTTTTATTGTTTAAGCTGATCAATTAACTCGCTTAAATGTTTAAATTTTTTTTATTTTAGGAATTAAAGTGAGTAAGAATCTTTTTTCCCAAATCATTTCTTGACTCATATTTACAATGATGGATTACAATGCAATTTCTTTTTAGCTCAATTCATTTTCAATCCGATCCAATTCACGCCCATTTTCCCCTACAACCTCACTTCCAAAATTTACTGGATAGTATTATTTCTAGATAGATAATGAAGGGTTAAAAATTGATAACTTGATGGGTTTAGGAATTCCATCTAATTTATGGGTAAATTTAGTAACGATAGGGATCTAAATAAACAAATAATATAATGAAGGATCAGGTTAACTAATAAATAAAAATAGAAAGGTAACTTAGACCATTTTCCCATTTTTTAATTATTAGGGGTGTTTATGGGTCGGTTTGGATCGGTTATTGGTCAAAATCAAAATCAAATCAACGTAATCGGTTTTAAAATTATCAAAATCAAACCAAACCAAATGTAATATATATTTATCATTTTGGTTGTTATCGATTTCGGTTCGGTTATTCGGTTATTAATCATAGACAAAAATAAAAGAAATAATTCATTCAAAACGTGAAATAGTGACAACAATCCATTCAAAACTAAAAATATTTAGAATGACTGACATTACATAACTTTCGATAATTGAATTTACTGTGAATAAAACTTCAAAATTCATTATTATGGCCTAGAAGGAAGAGACAATGACGTTTTCATCCCACAGGGAATTGTCATATAAACACTCTTATACATGAAACCAATAAGATAAATGTTCTCACTTTGGGCATATTTGCTTTCATAAGTAAATTATAAATAAGTTCTGATGAAAACATATATAAGATCTTTAAAATTGTGTATAAAATAATATATTATGTATGTATAATAATAAAATATATGTCTATAATTTATCGGTTCAGTTATTTCTTCGGTTATTTTAAACGTAACCATAACCATAACCAACCCAAATACTATCGGTTTTTAAAAATTTAAAACAAAACCAAACCAAACCAAAACCAAATAAAATCGGTTCATTTAATCAGTTCGATTTTTTTTTCCGATTTGGATCGGTTTTTATCCAAACCGTGAACACCCCTATCTACGATAAATTATATTATTTTTAAGTTCTAAAATAGCAATTTTAGGTATTAATAACTAAGCTATGAATTTAATATATATAAAATAAATTTCTTAATTAAAATAAAATTATTAAATTCAATGAAAATTAATATATCGAGTCAACATGCACGCACGCTCACCCACTCAGTCCTTATTGAACGTGGGCTATTTGGCAAGTTGTATTAAATTACTCTTATTAAGAAAAAGGCTCACATGAAAGTGAAAAAAAGCAACCTTACGTATTCAAAAGTCATGATTCACTACATACGAGAATGTTTGAATAATGACAACTATATAAATACTTTCTCTATTTCAAAATATCCTTAAATTTGGCATAAATTATTGATTTCGTCCCCAAATTATTGACAACCTTAAAAATACTTATCTACTTGACTAACTAAATTTAGATACACCTCCGATCTGTTACATGACATAGCAAGTGGTCTCAAACTCTGGTAGGAGCATGAAACTCTTAATAAAAAATTGAGAGAAATACTGGATTCACCTCTAAACTTGGCGAGAATTTAGGAGTGTATTTCACTCATGTTGGAAGATCGGACGTGTATTTAAGTTCAGTTAGTCAAGTAAATTGATGCTTTAAAGTTGTCAATAGTTTAGAGATGAAACTAACAATTAGTAAATAATTAATAATATTTTTTTAAAATTACTAAAATAAACGAATAAAAATAAATATTCACTTTTAATTTTTAATATAAGAATAAAATAAAATAAAATGGAAAGAGTATTTGAATATAATTCGCTCTTTGCGGCCTTGTGATAATAGTAAATTTGACCACATGCCATCAATTATGAATTTGGAGATAGAAAAATAATATTCAATTATGATTCAATCATTTAGATTTTAATTTGACGCCTTTATAGTGTTATACTTATGGAAAAAAGGATTAAAATTATCTTTTAAATTATTGGAAATAGAGTACTTTTACCCTACGTTATCTTTTGGTATAAAAAATATCATGATTACCATATATATATAAATATTAGACAACTTACACTCTTAATTTTTAGCGGCTTGTTCTAAATTTTAATTTTCTTGTCTAATTAACTTAATTGATTAGCTTAATAATTATATTTGATCAGTTTATGAATTCTTTCTCTTTTCTACTTCTAGTAGTAATTGGAATCTTAATTAGGGATAAGAATAATCAACAAGTATACTAATTGTGACATGATCACAAAAACATCAATACGTTTACCTAAATAAAACTTCTAAAACTTGTAGTCTTAAACAAAAAGAGATAGAATATACAAAGATGTCCTTTAACCTTGTCGTTTTTATATGTCATGTGGAAAAGTTAGAATAAAAAAATTATCACAAAAGACAAGAGATACTCTTTTTTTTTAATGAATTTCAAGGAAATATAAGACAATCAAATTAAAACTGAGAGAGTATCAATAATTATTCCGTCAAAATTAAACTTTATGTACAAGGTATTATGTATGTCTTTACTATTGCTGAAAGAGAATCCTAAAGACAATTTGCTTGATGGAAATATATTAAACTTCTATATACACAATACCTATATGTTGCTACTTGCTCGATTTTTTCAAAAATGTTGTTACAGTCTTGTCGATCGGATCCTTCTACTTTAGAGGATCTGACGCACAAGTAGAATTTGCCACACAATCCGGCAAGAATCTGAGCAACATATAAATATATTGATGAACCCTCCATAAAAAAGTTAGAGGACATGCTAATTGACCTCAGGAATACTCTGTAAGGCAGGCCTCCATGAGCGATGACGCAACTCAAGGCCTTCTGTAATGTTCATCAACTGCTTCAGTAGTTGATGTACAGATACGCCTTGAACGTCTGCTTTTCCCATTAACTCAGACAATTGTTTTTTCGTGATCTTTATCTTTACCTCTTTTGTTAGGCTCGCGGAAGAATGAATACAATCCTTATTGCTTTCTCCCATGAGAAGAAGTTCATCCTCCAAATTCACGATTTTTGCCTTTCGTAGAGGAGAAGGGAAGGATTCTTTTCTAATACAATTTCCCATATTTTTCTCTTTTGTAAGAAGAAGATATGAATTTTAGTAGCTAATTAGCAAGTTTTTATTATTTTTGTAAACATAGTGTTACGTTGGGACTCTTATATAATGTTAGGGAGTGGGTCCTAATGTGGACGTACTCCAACTAGGCAGGTGATGATTTTTGACCTTATCCTTTGTGGGCCTAACTTCACCTATTTTTGGGTCAGGATAACAACAGAGCGGATGTGCGTCAAATTTATATAAATTTGTAAAAACTTCAACTTATTTCGTTTACATAGCAAATTTATTAGTTTTTAACCCACCTTGCATATCCCAAGACCTAACTTAATTTTAAAAACTGAGTTTTCATACTAAAATGAAATGTAGATGTTTTTCTTTTGAAGATTCAGATGAAAGTCAGAACTTTTTTGTTCTCTGCTAAATACACATAAGATACAACTTATAGACTAATAAAAAATTTAAAGTGTCAAAATATAAAGAAGTAATATCACTTAAAAGTGAAGGAATATCAATATATAATATATATATATATTAAAAAAATATATTTTTATCGTACTACACAATATAAGTTTTTCGATTAATGTGTGGCTTCACCTTGGTCTAACGTAATTAAGGACTACGTACGGCTTGAAACTCTGCTGGTCTTACGTACCATTCTTTGTTATTTTTTAAGAGAAAAGGAGAAAAAAATACACATTTCTTTAACTTATATATTTCTTGTTTAAAAAATTTATGTTCACATCTCTATCGTTTAACAAATAATGTTACATTAATAAATCTATATTTATTGAATTAAAAGAAATCAAAATTGTTTTTTGATTTCAAATCTATTGTGACTTGTATTTGTCATATTACCAATAAAAACTATAAGATTATAAAATTAAAAACTACTTCACAGTTTATAATCATTAATTTAAGATTATAAAATTTAACAATTTTCTTTTTTCTTGTAAATTCTATGTCCCATCAAATTGAGACTCTTAAATTGAAAAAAACACGAATAGCAATTTTTTGGGGCGAGTTCCAGCGAGTAATTTATCAATAATAACGTCTACCAAGTAGTCAACATGCACGCACGCACGATAAGAAATTATAATTCAATATAATTCTAATGTTTGAATATAGTTCCCTCTTTGCAGCCTTCTAATGATAGTCAATTTGACCACATGGCTCACTAAATTATAATTCAATATAATCACTTATATTAGGCATATATTATCACGAGATTAACTTCTCTCCACTGACAGTGGACAAGTAAATTATATCGTCAGTTCATTTTTAGAAATACTTATTTCTCTGAAGAGATATAACTTATCTCCACTGACAGTGGATAAGAAAATTCCACCGTCAGTTCATTTTTAGAAATATTTATTTCTTTTAATTTAATTATTATAATTTTCCATTTAAAGATTAATGATTTTTCAGCTTCTCTTTTTCTTTTTATTTTTTTAATTTTTTTTTTACATATCTAAGATTTATTTTTGGAAAAAACGTTCAAATATTTTTTATACTATCGACTTTGAGTATTATTTAAATAAATTGGAGTACATATGATAATATATGAATTAAAGTTTGTTTTCAATTAATTTTTGTATTATTGATTGAATGAACTAAAAAGAGAAAATATAGTCTGAAGCAATAGAAACACCTATCCAAAAAAAATTCTTGTTGAGAAGAAGACTTAATAAGTTATGAATAATTATTTTATGAGATTAATTAGTCTAGATTTTAAAAAGAAGAAAAAGAGAGTAAAAAGTTACTTGATGATTGTCTCAAATTGCTTCAATGAAGAGGACAAGAAAGCGGTGAAACAATCCTTCTTATTTTTGACAACCAATAATAATACCTGAACATATTAAAAGAAAAAAAGTATTTCTAAAAATGAACTGACGGTGTAATTTTCTTGTCCACTGTCAGTGGAGAGAAGTTAATCTCTATTATCACTCCTTCCGTTTCATTTTACTTTTCTCCAATATCAAATAGATATTTCATTTTACTCATCTGTTTTAAAAACTTAATTAAGAGATTTTTTTCTTTTTTTTTATATTATCGTTAGTATTAAATATATGAATCAAATAATATTAGTCAAATTTAGAGTGTTAAAACCCATCCATCTTTAATTAATTTCTTTTAATAGAGATATGTATTAGGTCAATAGCGACCAACAACAATAACATACCTAGTTAATTAAATCCCACTAAATGGGAGTTAAGGGAGAATAGAGTGTACATATATTTTATCACTATCTCGTAAAGGCACAAATATCGTTTTTAAAAGACCCTCAACCGGTCAATAGCAACCAAGTAATACAAAATGAAGGGAGTATATGTCTCGTACTCATTCCCACTAAGTGGGAGTCTAGGGAGAATAAAGTGTACGCATATCTTATCACTATCTCATAAAGATATAAAGACTATTTTGAAAGACTCTCGACTGATAAATAGCAACCATGTAGATGAATTGTCACATGACAAAAACGTTTACCAACTTAAAGGCTCAAAGTTGTTGTGTTAAATGTTTATTTTATCAATTGGTATCAAAAGGCTACCCAAGAGAAAGCATCTTTATTTTGACTCTTCGACTTTTAAATTTTAATCAGTCATTGAAAATGCTGGATGCTATTGGAATCTAATAAAGCTAGTGAAGCAGGGCTTTTTGGAGCCCCACCTTTTACTTATTTATTTATTGAATTGTCTTTAGAGTAATATTATATGAATTTTTGCTTAATATTATATTTTTCATGTGTAGGATTAAAACAATGAGCAAAGTTGAAAAGATTTGAAAGCAATATATAGGTCTTAAAATTTTGGTTTTATCTTTCTTTTCCATATTTATTTATTTTTATGTTTTTTTAGGATGATTTGTTGTAAGGGCATCTCTAACCCAAATACCAAATTTTACACCAAAATTTGTGTCGGCACTATTTTTGGTGTAATCAACTCCAAAGTCCAATCCACTGCACCAAAAAGAAATATTTTTCTCTCTTTTTATTATTATATTATTATTTCGTATTTCATTTATATTTACTTATTTCATAAAACAAATTCTTTTTAAAACATTTACCATATATAATTCATATTATTTCCTTTTATAATTGTTTAATATAAAATTAGTTTGTACCATAATTTTTAAATAATATAATTGCTAGAAAATATTATACATTATACATAATAATGGATAATACAAATAAAATGAAATCATTAATGAAATACAATTAAATAAACATTACATAATTGAAAAAATTATTTTAAATTCTACATAAATATTCAACTTTCAAGATCACTACGGTGCTCCCATAAATGCTCTATTAATGTATTATGCAGTTCAAAATGAGCTTCTTTGTCCTTTATTTTTTTATATCGAGCTAGAAATTGTTGAAATTGATAATTTTCATCTATTGCCATTTCTACGGTCGGAGTTGGACCTTCCGACACATCTTGAATTGGTGCATTAAGATCACGTTCATCCTCAATTATCATGTTGTGCTTTATAATACATGAAGTTAATATGTCATGTAGCACTTCTTTTCTCCAAAAACGTGACGGTCCTGCGATAATTGCAAAACGACAAATGCACGTTAAACATCTTTTCGACATGATTCTTGTTTCATGGAAAAATATTTTTTCTTTTGAGCGCGTGGCTCACGAATAGTTTGAACAATAGTAGACAATTGATGTATGTCAATTACTACTTTGTTGAATGTTTATTATTTTCGGTTATTTTTAAGTACATTGTATTATTTGTTTAAAAATTTATATGTTTGCATTTTTAATTTTTGTGAAGGTTAATTGTAGTTATATCCAATTATAATTTATAGTAGAATTAACATAAATTTAGTTTTTAAAAAAAGTCATATATAAAAAAATTAATTTATAAATAAAATTAATATTATAAAAATATTACATTAAAATAATTAAATATACAAGAGATTTAATTAAAACATACAATTTATATAATGTTTAATTAAAAGTTTGTATAATGAAATAATATTAAATTAAAATATTCAAAAAGTGAATTGGTGTGATGAATAGTGTTACACCAAATTTGGTGTAACACTACTCACACACCAAATTTGGTGTAAAAATTGGTGTTGGGTTGGAGTTCAAAAACACCAAATTTTACACCAAATAAATTCCCGTAGTAGCAGCGAGCGAAATGGGAGCAGCCTAAACCATGAAAACGAGGTTGTGGGAGAGCAATACAAGCGTCATTTGGTGTTGGGTTGGAGATGGTCTAATTGCTTCATGTAACTTCTTCTACGAGTATGATAGTTTTATGATTGTATATGGTATGAACTTGAATTGACTTGGTTAATTAAGATATAGTCATCATGCGACAACTTGTGTTGTTTTTTCTTGAAATTAATTATTTGATTTTTTGATTATCTTTCAAATACTATAAATGGCTCGTAAATTGAACTCGTAAAAGAAAATTTTCATGCGTAATTCCTTACTCTGAATAACATTTTTTAATAAGTTACCCTAAGACATGTTTTACACCTAAAATGTTACTCACTGTAACGTTTCTGAAGAGTCCAATCACGGCAGATGCAAACTCAGAATTTGAAGACATCAGGTACACCAATATGTTTTCATGGGTGCACTGTTAGCAATATCCTAATTCTGTCAGTTTCTCAAAATAGATACACATATATACATATGATATTTTTCGAAGTCAGCGGGTGCATGTGCACACCCTCCTAATGGTGTGAGTCCGCCTCTGAATCACAGGTCATCAAATCCTGCAAATTTAGAATCGAATCTTGCAAATTTAGCTATAAAACGTTATTATCAATAAAGGTTTACCTTAAAAACGTGACAGTCAATTATGACACTCTGTTAAAGTCATATTCCTCCATTTTTTGAATTGACCACATGTGATTATAAAATATATCTTGTTGTAAGGAATGTTCAACACATTACAACAATATTCAATATAATACAATTTTTACTAGATTGACTCATTATTCAGAAAATTTCATCAAGTATGAATTAAATAAGTCAAGTTAATATATTGTATTATGTTAAGTTCTTACTATAGCTTTACAAATATTTTTCTGATTTATTAATTATAAAAAAATGTCTTATTTTTATCTGTAGGATAAAGATGACAAACTTTGAACATTATGTGATGGTTGCTTTGTATTGGGGTGATGAAATATTACTGATATAAACTGATTCAGGTATACTGAATGTGCTAAAACAATTATTAGCATGTCAACCTTAACTAACTATATTGAATTGGTTGGATTGTTGCATGAGAAAATGGGAACAAATAGTGAAAATATTCAAATGGATATTTCTGGAAAATCTTCATGTTCAATTCAAGATAACAAGATAAGGTTCATTGAGTTTAAAATTGAGAATGACCAATCTTTGTTACAATATTTTTTCATATCTCAAAAATTTACCGATAAGATTGATATACATATTTTGGAGATGTATATAAAGACCAAATCGACAAATCAAATTTTTAAAAAAAATGAGTGATCATAAATTTTATAAAGTTCAGAAATTATATTTCATGCTTTGTCTTTCCAGAAGCAATTCTGAGTTGATCAACTTTAGATTAAAATTTGCACATCATTCAATAAAAGGGAAAAATGGATAGACCTTCTTACGCTTAACTTCTTTATTTTAACTTTTTTTTTATGATAATTATTTTAACTATTTATTCTTAAAGAAAAATATTTACATTTTACCAATTTACCTTTGTAATATTATTATTATTTTAAAATTAATTAATTTAATACACATCCTTTTTACTATGACGGTGTTGATATTGATAAAAGTGGGCGTACTGATGTTGCCATCAAAGTGGTGAAAAAAACCACCATTATCATCTGTGAATCGTCGATTTGGTTTTTACGTACATCTTCAAAATATTTATATCAATCTTATCTGTAAATTTTTGAGGTATGAAAAAGAATTGTAACAAAGATTAGTTATTCTCAATTTTAAACTCAATGAACGGTGTATTATTACCTTGAATTGAACATACATATTTTCCAGAAATATCCATTTAAATATTTTCACTGTTTGTTCTCATTTTCTCATGCAACCATCCAACCAATTCAACATAGTTAGTTGAGGTAGACGCTAATAATCATTCTAGTACATTTAGTATACCTACATCCATTCATATTAGTAATTATTTCGCTACCCCAATACAAAGCAACCATTACATTACGTTCAAAGTTCACCATCTTTATCATACACATAAAAATAAGACTTTTTTTTAATAATTAATAAATCAGAAAAAACAACTTTAAAGCTATAATAAGAACTTAACATAATGCGATATTTTAACTTGCAACTTATATAATTCATACCTGATAAACTTTTATGAATATTATTTCAACAATGATTAGCTACACAAGTAAAAATTTTGTTGAATATTGTTGGAATATGCAAAACATTTCCTACAACAAGTTTTCTTTTATAATCACATGTGATCAGTTTAGAAAAAGGAGGAATATGACTTTAACAGAGTTTCGTAACTCACAATCACGTTTCTAAGGTAAAACGTTACTGACATTAACATTTTACAGTTAGATTTGCAGGATTTGATTCTAAATTTGCAGGATTCGATGACCCGTGATTAGATTCTTCAGAAACGTTACTGTGAGTAACGTTTTATGTGTAAAATGTGTCTTATAGTAAAGTATTATAAAACATTACTCAGAGTAACGTATTATGCTGAAAACCTTACTCAAAGTAACGTTTCTGAACTTATTGTACAAATTCTTGATTGACAGATGATTTGAAATGTTGGGACGCAAACTCATTTTTCCTTAATTAGGATGATATATATCTCACCGCACACACGAAATTATATATTCAGAGTCTGGAATGAATTATATATATTTATCTAGTTCAATTATAACCCAAACATACAACGTGTTACACAACTAACTTTTGATAATTAGAGAAAATTTATTTACCAAATGAGAGTGATGTACATAGAAAAAAAAACAATTGGCCTCTGGGACACCATGCTCAAAACAAAACACCAAAACAATAAGCATAATACATAAATGTGTCCTTAACTTGGTATTAACTGATATTTATGCCCTCTAATTTTGAGTGTGCACAAATAGCCACTTAAACCTTGTATAAAATTGAATTAATAGACACATTCGTCCTACATGAAAATTTTGTGTCCTGTGGCGTCCTACATGTATTATGACACGTAGGACGCATGCACACCCAAAATTGGAGGATATAGATACAAGTAGGGGCAGATCTATGTATCATGATGGGGTGCCACGGCACCCAGTGGTCTCGATTGAAATTTTATATATATATGTAGATATATGTATATATGCATATAAAGCTTATGAATAATAAACTTGCCACCTCCAAACACAAGTAGGCGCATGGTGCCCAGTGGTTAAGGATTGAGGTTTTGGCTTCCTGGTTGCAAGTTCGATTCTCTTTTAGCGTTTTTTCTAAATGCATTTCCGTTTCTTTTGCAAAATAAAAATGTTGGGGCTTGAACTCGAACCCGCAATCAGCACATGAAAAAACAGTGCTAATACCATTAGGTCATGTACAACATTTGACTTTGATACACATTAGTATAATTTGGTATATGTAATCTTTAATATAATATAGTAATACGTGTAAAGATCACAATTCAAATCCATATGATATTAAGTTAAAGAAATTCTAAATTTGATTTTTGCTGACATTTTTTCTTTGTAATTTCTACAGTTTTTTTTTAAGCATAGAAAAGTACTTCAATCCTCCATCTTAATTTATGTGACACAATATTTTTAAGTCTATCATGCTAATAAAAGAATTGGGACGGAGGGTGTAATAGTTAAACAAAAAATTACAAACGGCTGAGACTTAACGAGTGATAGTTTGATCGATTCAGTCAACCTAACGCTATGGCACCCACAACCTTCAAATCCTAGATCCGCCTCTGGATTCAAGCTGAAGCCAAGTTAAAGAATATATTTATATATTATGCCTATAAAATATATATACTAGCCATCACAATTCTGAACATTTCAGTAGATGCCACTTTGCTATTGGCATGGAGAGACATTCATGTTAATTCATGAATTTCTTTGTGCTCCTCTAGTTTATTATGAAAAATATATCAAGTTTTTTTTTTTTTTTGTAATTTGGGCACTTATAATAACTTAATTGTTGCATCTATAAATTAATTAGTTTGATTTTGAATATGGAACTTCAAGATGGCTAATATCTTTGGATTTTCAGTGATATAGTAAGTACTATTATTATGCCCATGTTAGTGTATTTCTAGTGACCATGAGTTACATCTTGCTAAATTATCTTATTTAACTTGACTAACTCTTAATTATTCAATTATGCCAAAAAGGGGGAAATAGAGGAGATCGGGTGCACATGATTTTTTTACTAGTCAAAGAATCTAGTCATGTGCAAATTATTGACTATGTTTGTAGGAAACGTTGATTGAACTTATTTAGGTTCTCATTAATTATAACCTAACCACTTAGAAGGTTTCAAGTGTGAAAGGTGAATTTCTAGATAGACTTAGATGAGATCACAATTCACACATTTAACTAAGTCATATTTGTTGATCAAGTTGGTTCTTAGGGGGAGTTGAACATGAATTTTTCTATGGATTTAATTTATCATCATTAAAAAGAGAGAATTTGTTGAACTATGTTAAATACGAAGTTTTGATGATTGACAAATATTATATAAACATCAAATCTTTAACATGTCGTCTCAGTTAATTGATGGAAAACCCTTATCATGGCTACTAAAAGAAATGAATTATAAAAGTTTTTATGTATGAAGCGAAGAAATCAGACCCTTCACAACTAGAAAGTGTAAGGTACTAGAGTTAGTCCGATCCTTTTGATTATATATAGTTGTAATCTGAAATTGCTCAAATTTTTAGTGGGGATTTGACACAAATCATATTAGGATAGGTCGTGGTCTTTTTACTTCCTTAAACAAGCAGTTTAAGAACCTGATTTTTCAATGCATTAGGTAGAATATCATAAAATAACAATAGCAGAGAAAATTTATCTTATTAATAAATAAGATTTAGGTAGATACTAGTATATGTATAATGGATTTCCCACTAATAATTGCATTTAAAATAATTCAACATTGTTTTACATCAATTAATTAAATTCATAGTTTCATTAGTTCCACCATAGAAGAGAAAAGTTAAGAAAATAATTAATCCAAACAACAAAATTCGTCTCAGAGTTGTTCCCCTAACTGGAACACTTATATACAAACTCTTGTATCAATTATTTTCATTCCTCTCGTTAGATCGATCGAAAAATAATCTAAGAGCTTGTCCAGAGAGAAAGCAAGTAGAATAGACAAACAAAGATTTACTAATAAAATTGAACAAAAAAAATTAAATTTACAAAAGAATTGATTCCTATACCAAGTCCACTTTTTCAATCTTGACACTTAGAGAATTCTTGTATACACATTCCATAAACAAATCAATGAACCCTCCTATATACATCTAAAAATGAAAAAAGAAGAAGTTATATATGTAGAGAGGAAAGAATTTTTGGTTCTATAAAAAGCAAAATTTGTGCTTGTGGAAATTATCAAGTAATCGGATTAATTTAATTGACCTCATGTATAGTATGTAAGGCAGGCCTCCATGAGCGATGATGTAACTCTGGACCTTCATTGACGTTCATCAACTTTGTCAATAATTGATGAATCGTTAGACCTTCTACATCTGTCTTACCCATTAACTCTGATAATTGCTTCTTCGTGATTTTTATCTTTACCTCTTTTACTATGGGCATCGAAGAATGAATACTTTCCTTATTAGTTTCTCCAACGAGAAAATGATCTTCCTCTAATCTCATTGTCTTACCACAATACAAATGATCCTCATTAATTTCTGACTCTTCTGATGCAATCGATTCTTTTTTCATACAATTCCCCATATAATATTGTTGGTGTTGATATATACTCTTTTCTCTTTAGTAAGTATAATCAGAATATTTATGACTTCTTGTAGCTAGGCAAGTTTTTAATTTCTTTGTAAAGATGAGTTGTGACATAGTATTTATAATAGGAAATTTTAAGACATAGACATAGTTCACATTTTTTTATTGAAGAAAAGGGCTAACAATGACTGCGTCGTCCAACTTGGCAGGTGATGAGATTCTGACCGTCCACGAGTATTGTAATATTGTACAATTATCTTCTTCTTTTTTTGGGTCTTGACGCGAAAACACAAATTTAAATAAATAAAAATGAAAATTTAAAAAAAAAATTATTTTCAATCAAAGATATATCAAATGTATCAAAATATTTTTTAATTTGATCTTAAACTTGTCATGTAGAAATTAAAATTAAAGAATTTTCAAAATAAAAGGAGAGAGACATTTTTTTTTAAACAGAGTAAAGAGAAAAGTAGGACATACAAATTTAAATTGAGAGAGTATAATAAATTCTAAACCACTAGCTCCCAGCGTCCCAATTTAAGTATTTTAGTTTAACTGAACTTGAAATTTGAGAAATAAAAATTTTTCAAAAAAATTATAGTCTAAAATTTAAAAAGTTTGTAATACCTTGAATCTTGTGATTTAAAGCTTTTTACTTAAAATATTGAAATTAGAAAACTTGTTAAATATAGAAAGAAACATTCTTTTTGGGACAGATAAAAAAGAAGAGTAAGACACTTAAATTGAAGTGAAGAGGGTATTAATTCAGAGTACTTATTTTCATATCAGTGAACTACTATTCGCTTCGTTCATTTTTACTTTTTGAATGAACTTATCGAATGAAAAAGAGATGTTTACTTTTGCTTATTCAATTTAGCAAATTAAGAGACAAATATCACTTAATTCCTAATCTATTTTTATTATTACAAAAATCATTTTTCAATACATTTCTCAATATACTGAATATATTTTATTCAATATATTCTTCATTTTATTAGATATTTTTTAAAGAATATTTAAAGTTAAATATAAACAAATAAAAATGAACGGAGAAAGCATGAGATATTAGAGCAAAAGATGATTTTCGAGAAAGAAACATAAAAAATGAAAAAGTCAAGAGGCCGGTTAGCCACGAGGCAAAACTGTGTATTAAGCAGATAATTAGATGTGAACATAATTATATTAACTTCACAAATTATATTTCATGTTTTGTCTTTCCAGAAGCAATTATGAATTAATCAACTTTAGATTTAAATTTGACAACATTAAAAGAAAAAGAAATAATTTGATTACTACTAATTAATTTTATGGGTATTTTTAAAATTAATTGGTAATATGTAAAAGGGAAACTACGTGAGATTATAATTTTTTTTTTTTTATAAATAAATAGTTGAAATAATTGTTATAAAAAATTAAAATAAGGATGATAAGCATATATAATAATATAGACCTCATGATATGTTAGTTTATGAAGTAAAATCGGAAGGGATTGGAGTCTCTAATTTTTTTTTATATTTGGTTTTCATTCGCTTTGCACACTGTTAGGTATATTCAGGGGTGGTGCTCCTAATAGAATTTTCTTAATATCCAAGATTCGAACCAAAATCTCTAATTAAGGGTGAAACAATTTCACCACTGAAACATGGGATCGGAGTCTCTAAATTTATTCCTAAACAAATTTAGCAGCACTCAATATTTCGAAGCAACATTGAGCCCTTGTTTTTTTTAAAATTATGACAAAATGAACATAGTTTTAGTAAACGTCAAATTATTGGTCAAAGCAAAGGAGCCAAAATAGTTTATCCAATTTGACATAGTAACCCAACTTATAATTAGGAGTTGTTGTTTTGTGATTGATTGACCAATCATATGGTGAAACAAGTTTTCCTTAAGACTATAAAAATATCTTACTACCTTTTAATAATTAGTTTATTATTAACTCTTTCTTTTGAAACTTTCTTCACAAAGAATGTTTCTTTCAACTTTAAATCTTATATCTTGAATAAATAATTAAACATTAATATTTGTGTGTATAGACGTGAAAAATGTGCTACCTCTCACTAATTTAATAAAGAAGGAAAAAGAGACTTTAATTACAACTAAGGAAGTATGATCATGTCTCCCAATATATTGAACTTGAACGTCACATTTTTTTCCATGTTGATTTGATATTTTTTTTCTTTACAAAATAATTTATTAAGGATTTTGCTAAAATTTTTTTAACTTTATTAGTTATATTTTAAAATTTAAAATTAAACTATTAGTACTTTATATTAAATTTTTGTGAGCAGATTATCGCCATTACTTCACCTTAGAACTCAAATAACCACTAACACAATATATATTATCGTATTTTATTTTATTATCTCCTCTCAGATATATTCCTATTATTATACCACTTTTTCCTAATTCATTTTAAATGAAGAATTTTGTGCCTATAAAAGTGATGATTTTACTTTGCATCGGGTAAATGACAAAACATAGAGTGCATAAAAAAGTGAGTTAAAAATAAGAGTGTTTTTTAGTCGTACGAATATATATATTTTTTTGGTAAAGCATTGAACTCAACTTATCTAGAATTGTTGAGTTGTATGACATTATAGGATTAACAAGTCAAGAGGACTATTATTGGACTCATAAATATTTGTTATAGTGGTGGATCACTTTAGAGAGATCGAGATATCTGCGCTTCAACTAAAAAATATTTATTTTTAAATTGTAATTGTATTGTCACCTATATTTAAATATGTAGTTATTTAATGATAAGAATAATATGAAATTAAGAAAATGTTAAATCTCTTTTGATCAATTTGCTAAAATATTGAACAAGTGAAAATACATATATGTTTTTTAATATAATGACCATATAAAATGAAAAGGATGGAGTAATTGCTAATTAGTTATATGGCAAACAAGTAGCCATTTCAGTATAAATATTCACTTCATGGAGAAAGAAAGTAACAAAAACAACTTTTAGCGGCAATAAATATACTCATTAACAAAAAGTGTTAAAATCTTTAGCAACATTAGTTAATTGTCATTGGACCCAATGTCGCTATAGGTTTTAGGGACATTTACAAAGAGTGCTAATTACCGCTAAAAATACACATTTAACAACAATTAAGCTATTACTATTAATTAATTATCGCTAAAGATCATTTTGATCCACTGAATTGAATTCAAGCTTCATGGAAAGTGCAAGCAATGACATTGTCTTTTTAGTTAGAAAAATCTACCACTTGTGAATTTTCAGATAATTTTTTTCTTAATGCTCTTGCTTCCCTTTTTCCATCCTATATATAATCTCAGTCAACATTTATGCATGCACACTCAATCCTAGTATAAATATAAGCAACTAGGCAATCAACATAAATATTTATCTTTCATAGTGACTACTACTATATATATTAGACCAAGTCTCCTCCTTATAGTTTTTTAATCCTTTTATTTGATACTTGTTTGTGCTTGTTTATGTACGTGCAAGTAAATTTTTTCTCAAAAACTGGACTAAGCCCATTTTTGAGTAACTTGAAAATATTTGAAGATCAGATTTTCAAAATCTTTTATTAACGAAATCTGATCAAATTTCATGGTCAAATGAACGCTAGCAAAAATCTTTTGACGAAATCCGTCTCTAAACTAATATGAAATTCTATTCCTTGACAACAAAATTAATTAAATAACAAAATCAGTGATGAAAAGTTCTTCAAATTAGCCTCTAGTGACATTTTATTTATTTTTGGTTAATTCATTGCCACAGACGTGAAATTGTTGCTAAAATCATAGCTATACAAGTAAACTGTTTAATTTTTTTTAAAAAAAACTGTATTAATTAGAAAGGAGAAATTTACAGAAGAATTGCTTAACAATCCTAAACCAAGTTCATTTTTTCATGTACAAGGTAATAATCAAATTCCTAATCCCTACACCTAAAAATCTCCTATATACCCACGGTATAAAATCAATGAATCGAAACAACTTCCTCTTGTCCTGTCACTAGGGGACTTAATTGACCTCATGTATAGTATTTAAGGCAGGCCTCCATGAGCGATGATGATATAACTCATCAAGCCCTTCATCGACGTTCATCAACTTTGTCAATAATTGATGTATCGATAGACCTTCTACGTCCGCCTTATCCATTAGCTCCAATAATTGCTTCTTCGTGATTTTTATCTTTACCTCTTTTATTTTAGTCGTAGACGAATGAATGTTTTCCTTATTATTTTCTCCCATGAGAAGATCATCGTCCTCTAATTTCATTGTCTTGCGACAATTAAAATCATTGTTAGTTTCTAGCACGGACGATTCTTTTTTCATACAATTTCCCATATTTCTTGATGTTTATACTGGATTTTCTCTTATCTTTTTAAGCAGAAATATATGAGTTATAGTATCTAGGCAAGTTTTTCTTTGTAAAGATAAATGTTGTGACATACTATATATAAAAAATGTTGGACATGCCCAACTTGGCATGTTCAATTTTGACCTTATCCTTTTTGGGTCAAATTCCACCTACTTTTTAATTTGGACTTTGGCTCTAGGCTTATTTGTTGATTAATAACTTATCACATGATTCATATCTAAAAACTTTCAGGTGAGACACTCACATTTTTCTTTAAAATATGATATTAGACCACATAAAAGTTTTACCTTTGAATTTTATTACCATTCATTGTACAAAAAATTAAATTTCATGCATTTGGTTCCATGAAAAAAAGAATTAAATTTACACATGAGGGGTGCTGTATTGAAAATGTAATTACATAATAAAAAATGTGATATATTTTTAATAGTAATTTTAAGCATTTATTTAAATAACATGACAACATATTTATCTAATTTTGAAAATGGTTTGTGCCTATTTCGATTATTTTATCAAAATACTTTATCTAGTATAAGTAGTTACTCCGCTAAAAAAGTCTTGAGCTTTTTTTTATTTACTTTTTGTTCTTTTTCATGCTTCGAAGAATTTATAAGTCATTCTTTATTTTTATTTTTGTTACTCCTATCCTGTTCTTTTATTTCATCTTCTTAGAAGGGAACTGTTTGATCTAACTTTCTCTGATTTACTTTATGTATATACTAGTAAATATGTCTATGCTCCGCGCAGTGCATTAGCCAATTTTTAAGTCACAACAATTCACAAGTTTTTTTTTCTTCATATTTATGTTACATCAGTCATCAGAAGAAATAGGAAAAGTTATTACAACACTTAGGTATGTTACCTTATGAAATGTGAAGAGTTCTTGACTAGCCAACACTCTACCTCATACAATCAGTGGCGAATTTAGGTGCAAAAAATAGGGCACCCGAACCCGTGGTCTCTTCGTAAAATTAGATATTTTATGTATATATTTTCTAACATTTGTATAATATTATATTCTTGCACCCGTACTATAAAAAGTCTAGTTGGTTCACATGGTTAAATGTTGAGCTTTTGACTTTGAGGACTGAGGATCAATTCCCACTTAATACATTTTTCTTGGTGCACCCATGTTCGGATCAATTCCCACTTAATACATTTTTCTTGGTGCACCCATATTCGAAAAATCCTAGATTCGCCTCTGCATACAATAAGGATGGTCTAACCACAACTCTAGAGAACTTACCTTTGAATTTAGGTTGTACGTTCTTATCACACAAGAATCTAGAGGCAAGACTCATTTAATCCATGCCGCCCCAATGCGATGTGTGACATCATCATCGATGTCCCCTCTAGCTTGGATTTACGACCCAATTTACTTAGAACTTTATTTCTTGGGGATAGTTTGCGTGGAAAATCTTACTTCCACATTGGCTTAATCCAATGCAACACTGAATTTGCACTCCAAATACTCCATTTTGGTCCTTCTCAACCTAAACCCTTTGGACTCTAGAGTTTGTATCCAGACCTCCAACCTTGTATTAACTGTATCCCGCATCAATCAAACAATGTCGTCCGCATATAACATAGACCATGAAACCTTTTTTCTAAATAGACCACGTCAACTCATCCAGTGCCAAGGTAAATGGTAAAGGGCTATGAATTGATCCTTGATATAGCCCTATGTCAACTGGGAAGTGCTCCGATCACCTCCCACCATTCTAACCCGAGTTTTGGCTCCATCGTACATGTATTTTGTTG
This sequence comes from Solanum tacnaense, assembly GCA_029582525.1. Taxonomy (NCBI): domain Eukaryota; kingdom Viridiplantae; phylum Streptophyta; class Magnoliopsida; order Solanales; family Solanaceae; genus Solanum; species Solanum tacnaense. Next base: position 29,695 of record JAJOOD010001174.1, read on the forward strand.
CTCTAATATAAACCATCGAGACATCTATAACCTCCAAACACTTAGAGAGGACATCCCCGAGACTTTGTCATAAGCCTTTTCAAGGTCAATAAACACCATATGCATGTCTCTCTTGTTTTCAATAATGTTCTATATATGGTGAAATTCTTTATTTAGGTTTGACCAAGTGAAATTTCCAAAGGAAATAGAATGAAATGCATCTTTGAAAGTGCCAAAGGTAAGTAAATGAAAAACATAGACACTTGTTCTTTCTCATATAAAGCCAAAATACACTTGTTCCATCTCATATAATTAGATTGCACTTGTTCCTTCTGAAAGTACAATAAGAGGTGAATTGTAATCCTTTTACAATCTTATTGACTACTTTTTAGATCCAGTAAACTGATAGTCGACTACTCTCTATATCCAGTCGACTGATAATGAGAAAGCTTGCACATGTACAATTGTTAGTCCCTTGATTTAAACAATATAAATTCCTAATAAATATTAAAGAGAACATAATATAAGATGAGAGTTGATATTTTATACTGGTTCGGAACTGCACTACATCAAAAATGATCTTTAGCGGCAATTGATTAATGGCAATAACTTAATTGCCGCTAAATATGTATTTTTAGCAACAATTAGCACTCTTTTAATATGTCTCTAAAGCCTTTAGGGACACTGGATTTAATGGCACTTAACTAATGTCGGTAAAGACTCTAACACTCTTTATTAATGTGTCTATCTATTGCCGCTAAAAGTTGTTTTTGTTGTAGTGCCAATATAGTATCCTAGTCCAGTTTCCTTGGGTTGCAAAGAGGTTACTCTTAAGCTCTTTGTAATTTGAGTTTGGTACAACCTTTGTATTTTTCCACATTCTTACTAACGTTTACAAAGATTGGTGTTCACCCGCTCACCAATAACGAACAACAGTTGGTTCTTGTAGAATTCTCACGTAAGAATAAGACAAATCAAGGATTGTATTGATGATTAAAACTGTCGAGTACATACTCCTTATAATAGGAGTGAATTGTGGAGTCCTAAGCTATCTATACTTAGAGTCATACTACAACAACTATTACTACTAGAACAATACTGCACTTATAAATAATCTAATCCTAGTCATAATCTAATCCTAGTCGACTTCAGCTAGTACAAGAATTAGTAGCAGCCTAGTCGATATAAGTAGCCTAGTCCTAATGTGGCTCTAATTCTACTTGTACGTTAATTGGACCATATTGTTCGACCTGTTCCATATCTTCAGTTTCCCTTATCTTCAGCACTTCGCCTCAAATTGGAGAGTGGAGGATCAATTACTCCTAGTTTGCTTCGAAACCCAATAAAGAATTGCTTCATCGATGTTTTGGTATAAGAAAAGTGATAAGGGGTGTTTCCTTGCATTGTGGCTGGTTATCATGTGATGCACAAATTGACATCAGCTAATGCTTGTGGTAGTTCATCTGTAGATTGATAAAAGTAGTCCAACATATAAAAGCACTTAAGAACAATGCGGTTATTCCTACCACAGATTTGACATGACTCAGTATGTCACGCCCCCAGGCTACCCCCTTGACGTAAACACGGGACCTAGGATCACGAGTGACCCCAAGCTAACCCTAGGCTAACATATCATGAGCATACTAAAACAACTGAATATAGAGATACTATGTGGAAGCTTAAAACAATAGATAACTGAAAGATGGGGATTACCCAATACTGATCTAATACTATGTTTGAAAAGCCCCTACTGACTAGAGTTGTTGGGACATGCACCAGCTAACCCTAGCAAAAATGAAACTGAAATGAAAGACTAAATGTGAAAAACAAAACATGTCTATTGTCCTCGAAGTATAAGGACTCACTACTGAGCTGCTGAATACGGATCATGAACCGATTTATGCGTGATCTGGATGCTAAGTACCTGAACCTACATCATGAAAGGTTGTAGCGACAAGTATGCGTCAGTACTTGGAATGTACTGAGCATGCATGATATAGAATATAGCTAAACAAAATACATAAGATGAACAAGCTGTAACAACGTGCAATTTGAAATAGCTATGAAGAAGCTTGTAATTGGAAATAGTCATTTTTGGAAAGAATGCAAAATCTGGAAATTTAGTCAAGTATGGAAAAAAATGAGTTTTTGGTCAACTTCAAACAGTCATAACTCCTAGCTCAGAATGAGTTAGGTGTGTTTCCAGTTATGTTTGGAAAGCCCTTGGAATGATCTTTCCAACGCCGCTGCGTTTTCTCGATTTCGAGTTCGTATGAGTGAGTTATGCCCTTTGGAAGTTGGGCTGTTGGCATAGGGCAGTTTAGTCCGAATTTGTAAGGGTATTTTGGTCTTTTCCCTAACCACTTCTTTTGGTTATATTAAGGGTCTAGACTGATTTTAAATCAGTTTTCCCTTTTAAAAAGTGAGAGTTAGGGTTGTGAGTGAAGAGAGAAAGAAGAGGAGAAAGAGAAGAAAAAGCAAGGTTCGTCAAGATTGTCGTGGTTTTCGTCAAGGGTGATCCCTATTAAGGTATGTGAGATCATAGTGTTGGGTTGGTTCATTCCCCCACATGCCAAACTTGTTTTAATTCCGAGAAAAGATTGGTTGTGTTTGTTGAATTCTTGTGGTTGTGTTGAAGTTTCTTGTTGATTTGGTACATGTTTCCGGATGGAATTTCGAGTTGAATCTATTGTATACTGATGGGTTTAATGATTATGAGTGTTTGGGGAAAGAACCTTTGTTGTTGAGAGGGTTTAGAGTTGGAGAAACTAAGGAGAAAAGTCAGATTTTCTGGGGAAAAGGCTGGGGCGTCACGCCAGCCAGCGCGCCCCAAAAAGGACTTTGAAGTTTCCCTCTTGGGGCGGCGCGCCATGCAGAGTGCCCCACCAGGCCTTCTGAACTTTGAGGGCTGGCGCCCCGCGCCTCTCAGAGTGCCAAGGACGCCAATCCTTCCCACTCCTTCCCCACTTTTTCATACATGTTCCTTGGTAATGTACCTATGTTTTATAGTTGTTTTCAACACTCTAAGGTACATCTAAACATCAAGAACTCATCCATAAACATGAGATCATTACCCTTGAATTCATAATCCAATTCGAGGAAAGTTCGGATCAAAGTCAAGTGAAGTTAAAGTTAAGTCTAGAAGTTAAGAAGCAAGTCAAAGAAAGTTTTTTTTTAAAGTTGTTCAAGAGTCTTTATTGAACGTTTTAACTTCGTTTTTAAGGCTCAAGTTTCAAGTTAAGTAAATAGTAAAGAGTTGAGTTCATTTCTCAAAAGTTATTAGGGAACTAAGTATTCCCAAAGAAGTTTATAAATGTTTTCACATTTGAGCAAGAAAGGAACTATGATTTCCAAAAGAGCCTTTGGGCTAGTTTTCAGAAAAAGGGAACATCGATTCCAAAAGAGAGCCTTTGGGCTAAGCTTTGAGCAATTATCTCAAACTAAAGAAGGATGTGTTTAAAACACTTATGAGCTAAAATATTTTTGGGAGTAGTATTGAGCACCGAATTGGGGACGCGAGTTCATATTAACTCAACTTTCCATAAGAACCATGTTGCCAACATGGGATCTAACGGGTCATTCTTTTTAGATGATCACGTAAGTTAAGCTAGTGGATCCGCTAAGTTAAGTAAGGTCCTATATCACGACAAGGTATAGGATGGTCTTTGGGCAACGTAAGGTAAAACGTTGTATCATCACTAGGGCTCATAGTGGTGGTTTTCGGTTAAAGAATCTCCCACTAAAGTTATATTACTTTTATATAAGTAAAGTTGAGTTTGTTATTGCTTTATCCTTAACGAACTAAGTTGTTTACACTGTTTTACAAGCTTTATATATATTGCATGTGTCTGATTGCTTTATATTGAGTTCGGTTATTCATGAGTCGAACAGAGCCAGGGTAAGTGTTCCTTTGTACTCCTTTCAAGCCTAAGTTGTTGTTTAGCTTTCCAGCTCGCATACTCGTACATTCAATGTACTGATGCCAGTTGGCCTGTATCTTATGATGATGCAGACGCAGGTACCCAGGATCAGCATCCAGTACGTCGTTGATCCAGCTGAGCACTCCAGAGTCAGTGGTGAGCCTCCTTGCTTTCCGGAGGACTCTGTTGTTTTGTGTTCCTAGTTTTGTTTTATTAGGATGTTACGGGGTCTGTCCCAACATCCATCTCAGTGTTATAGAGGCTTCATAGATAGTTAGTCAGTTAGTATGGAGTCTCTCTTCTATGTATATATATAAATATTCTATTTTGAGACACGAGTTGCCTTTTTGGCCAGATTTTATCAGTTAGGTTGTTTTATGACCTTTCATTACATGGATTTATTTTGTTGAGTTAAGTTTTCCGCTGAGTTAAGTAAGCTAGGCCAAGGGTTCGCTTGGGGCCAGCAATGGTCTGCGAGTGCCGGTCCCTCTCAGGGTGAAGGCTCGGGGTGTGACACAAGCATACTGAATTATGATACAATCTGAATAAGAAAGTAAATATTGTAATATAATTGGAAAGCTAATTGAATGAAATAACCAAGTACAAATCATGAATAAAACACGCTAAGACTGAATACTGAAATATCAACTGAAAACCTGGTCAAATGAACTAAAGTCTGACTGTGGGAGCTACTATTAACCGACATAAAACCATGTGAGCTAAACGTGAAGTCCGATGTATAAGCCCAATCGAGAGGACCCAATATACCTTGCCAGGGGTATAGAGGCATGACTGGCAAGGGGACTTATAAACGTACGGGGGCACGTAGTTTTGGGACATATACGTTGAACCCTATTCCAACTCAGTGCTAAGCCTACTCCCAATTGGAAATGTGTATGACACAATATAACTGAAATACTGGATAACTCAATGTTCTGACATGCTAACTCAGAATGCAACATTTTAGTACTGACAATGAACATTCAAAATCTGAGGCATATGTATCTGTTTATCTGACCTAGCTAGTGTAATTCATGAACTAACAAATCTACACAACTAGGTTCTAAGTTTCATGCAAGGAACTAACGAAAACATGTTAATCTGATTTAGAACACTATAACATCAAAATCACAATAATTATCTAAAGTTATAGAAACCCTAGGTCTAAACAATACATAGGGAATCAAGAATCTGACTGAATTCTAGGGACCTAGCAAATGAAAGGAACTCACTAGTGAAATCCCACATACCTGGTGATGAAATTCACGGAGAAATCTTTCAATTTCGAGGCTGGAACTGAAGAAAACTTAATGCGTGTTCTTGAGAAAGCATCACCTGTTTCATCCCTTTTTGCTCTAAGTTTGATGAATTAGGAGAATGATCGACTAGGGTAGGTTCTAATTAAGTTACTAGGCTTAAAATGATCAAAACTACGTAGTTTAGGGGTTAAACGACGTAGTTTAGGTGTCCAACGCATAGGGGAAAAGACCGAAACGACCCCACTTAAAATCTGTCGAAAGGGAACCACAGCGCCAGTGAAGGATTGTCACTAGGACCATGGCCCGTCGACTGGGTCCTGGTCTGCTGGCAGTGGCTACTGGTTCTTGGCCCTCCTCTCTACGGTCCACTTCACGGACTATATGAAGGATCACTGACCGTGAAGGCGATCGTGGTCCTTCACTTGGGCTAAGGGTCTACTGCTTCAGGTCTACGAGCGCCACTACGGCCCGTCGTCAAGACCACGTCCCATGGAGGGCTCCGTGGTTTGACGCCTGAGCCTGGTGAGTTATGCCTGGTTCCCACGGGCCTTCCCACGGCCCGTGTGGTGGTCCATGGCCCGTAAAGGGTCCTGCGGTCCACCACTTCTAGGTGGGTGTGAGCCACGGGCAGGTCGACGGACCGTGGTTCCTTTCACAATCCGTGAACCCTGCCGTGGTTCATCAAATTTTCTGCTATTTTCTGCTAAAAGTTCTAAGTCTGATTTTTTAGGTGTTACACATTATAATTCCTTTTCTTATTCCACTTGAAAAAAATTGATTGTTCAGAGAAATTGGTCCATATTTATTGTTTTGAGAACTCGTTCCCCGTCCAGCAGACTTAAAGCCTCTTCCTTTGGAGTTGAAGTTGTTGTTTTCTCTTCCCCTGCCCCTTTGGGCAGAGAATGACATGTTATTGATGTGTCACTTCTTCTTCATCTTTCCTTATATCAAAACCCATGAGAACATTAACAAATTGATTAAATGTGGGATATGGTGCCTTACCTATCATGAAAGTCCTAAAGGTCTTGTACTTGAGTCCTAAGCCTTTAGCAAAATTGATTACTTTGCTATCTTTATCTACATGTTTATGAATGGTTGCAAGGCCATCACATATGACTTTGAATTCCTTGATGTATTCATCAATCCTTTTTGTTCCTAGCTTAACACTTTGCAATTGTTGTTTGAGCTGAAACTCCTTATCTAATATTGTTTGAAGATACAATTCTTCCAAGAATTTCCACATCTCCTTGGAAGTTGAGCAGCCCACAATTACGTACATGTTTTCTTCTGTCAAGATGCATGAGATCCAACTCCTTTGCAACACATCTTTCTCCTTTCGATCATTAATATTGCTAATATCTTTTGCATCCTTCTCAACAACTATAACTTTCTCAGCAATCTTTTCAGTGGAAAAACTACTTTTAGTTAGTTAGATATGTTAGTCTCATCATCTGAATCAACTTGACATTTATGTCCCCTCCATATAAGATAATTTGTTAGATTAAGTTTAATGGAGCAAACAACAATAAAGTGGTGAAGTGAGGAGGTAGACAGAGTGTTGGTAGAGGGGGTCATTGCAGTTTGAACGTATATTTTTTTTATGAATACTTTACCGAGCGGAAGAGATTTAATTCTCTGATACCATATAGAATTCTCATGTAAGTATAAGAGAAATTAAGGATTGTATTGAAGATTAAAAAAGTTGAGTACATACCCCTTATATAAGGAGTGAATTGTAGAGTCCTAAGCTCACTATACTTAGAGTTCTACTACAATAATTATTACTACTACAATAATACTGCAATTATAAATAATCTAATTCAAGTTGTAATCTAATCCTAGTCAACATCACCTAGTACAAGAAGTAGCAGCCTAGTCAATATAAATATTAGCCTAATCCTAGTGTGACTCTAACTCCAGTTGTACATTGATTGAACCATGTTGTTCAACCTGTTCCATATCTTTAGTTTCCCTTATCTTCAGTATTTTTGACTCTCTCACCAATAGCGACTATTTGGTTTTCTCTAGCTTCACCAAAGGAACAAGCAATGACACAACTTCTCAATACAATGCCTCACCAACCAATATATTTTTTTCTTTTCTCTCTTTTGACTACACAATAAATCGACAATGAATTACAATTCTTATGAAGAGTAGAATAAAAAAAATTGAGAGTGGTTGAGACGAAAGTATATATGGATGCGTGATGAATAAATTCAATACTTCTTCTTTAAATAGTGGTTCATCATGCTCCAAGGAATCTGCTTGTTTTGCTTTATTTGTCTTGATATAGTGAATCTTCGATTTGAAGTAATATATTCATTCATTGATGAATTCTCTCCTCAATTGATTGCACAAAATATTCGCTTCAATGATTTTGCTGGCATTCCTTTCTTGATTCCTTATGTTAAGCTAATAAAGATGATGACAATAATTTGAACTCCCTTGAGTCTTCTCAACTCTTTTTCAAGCTTGTACACATAAGAACTTTTATTTTAAGCAATCCAAGAGAATTTAAAGATAATCTTCATTTAACCTTGGGTCTTGATTTGAACCATCTTCTTGAAATTTAAGTTTATCACTTTGAATATGAAATCTTTTGTGAACTTGAGACTTCAGACATATCTTGGTACTACATAATTATTTGATCTTCCTTAAGTAACTGATTGATCTTGATCTTTTCCTTTTGTAGAATATTTCCTTCCATAGGATCATAGTAAATATTCTTTCCATGATTTTTGTATCTTGATTTTTGGGCAAGTCATTTTCTTCCCTAAGTATCTTCTCTTGAAATTCTATCTCATTATATCTTCCTTTCTATATTTGTTTATATCTTCACCAAATTCTTCTTCATTAAATAATTCTTCACCAAAAACAAATTTACAACAAGTAAATGTTCTTTTATTAAATTAAGTCAATTTGCTATCATCAAAATTAGTATGTGAAACCTTATACCTAACACTTTCTCATATATAATCAGACTAGGTAAATTACCCATGCTTCGCACGGGATTGAACTATTTTATTAAGCTTGCAATATGATCATTCGGTAATATTTGTATTTTCGATACATACACTACATTGTCAAGAACATCTTATCTTAAGGTAAAGCGTTCCTCCGAAATCTTAAAGTGCTATATTTTTTTAATTTTTATTTTTGTTATACAAAAATTATGAGTCAGAGAGATTTTAAGTATAAGAAAAAAGTCCAAGAAAATCTCCAAATGGAAATAGTTGGTCAGAAGTAATCAAATTTTCTAAATTTCAAGAAGTTATAAAGAACAACATCAGACGTGAAAGAAGATACCAAAAAGCCTCGAACAACAACACTCCCAAGTAAAGTGGAACATCATGTCCATACAAGAAAATGATTAACTAAATTCAAATGGAGGACCTTCGACTCCTTTCTTATGAACTTCCATCAATCTCTTTTTTATTATAGTATGCCATATCATGTATATGTAAAAAATAACCCTAAAATTGTTAGTATCATAAATGTTTTTCCTCATTATCTCTGAATAGTCATTACTATTGCTTAGGTTTCATATCACCAACCCCAACTTTTTTGGAATTGAACCACAGTTATTGCTTTGGTTATAGTATGCAGTTACAAGGAATTAATTCAATTATCAACCAAGCAGTAGGTGACATCTGAATGGAACTGTTCACAACTGGATATTCTAAACCAAAATTTTGACACATAACTTATTAAAATCTCATAGCATAATTTTGTGAGCACTTGAAGTCACAAATATCCACAAATAATAATAAAGACGACCTTACTTTCCTAACAATCAAGAAGAAAAAGGCATGTTGCTTAACACATTTTTCAAAAAGATAGTCTGTTGGGCTGTATCCAAGTTTACAGTTCACAAATTTAATTGAAAGAAGCCAAAAGAAAGAGTTACTACTTCTTTATCAAAAAACAAATAACTTTATCAAAAGAAAGAGTTATCACTAAAGAAAAAATGATCTTTAACGGCAATTAATAACTTAATAGTCGCTAAATATGTATTTTCAGAGGCAATTGGTACTTTCTATAAATGTCCCTAAAGTCTATAGCAACATTGAATCTAATGACAATTAATTAATGTCGGTAAAGGCTCTAGCACTCTTCGTTAATGTGCATTTTTATTACCGATAAAAAATATTTTTGTTATAGTGTATTTGGACATTTGTAAGTTTCAAGAAAACCTGATCTCTTATTATGCCCAAAAAGAAGAGATGAACAAATATGCCAAATTAGTTAACTTGCGATAAAAGAAGTGGACTAATCGTCTCTATACTAATATTCTAGGAAGAGTGCAATGGCATACAAAATGTTTGTACCCAATAAAAAACAATCAAAACAATATATTAACTGTGGCAAGCAAGAGAACAATCTGTTTGGTTCTTTTAACAATCTTCATCATTGGTTCCGTATTAGTTATCACATATTTATTGTTGTGTGCTATGAAATATAGCACAACCCACAAGCATTTTTCCCAAAAAGTATATGTAAGAAACATGTAGAAAGGGACAAAAGAGAAGATAAATTTTCAATTATCCTCACTGGAATTTTCAACAGAGTTAAAAAAAAGTCACCAAAATAGCAAAAAGAAATTGTAATAGATACATGAATCACTATGACTTACAGTAAAAGATTAAGCTTCATGAAATAGGAGGAAGAAAACTTTGAGGAATGAAACACACTTCATAAGAAGCTTAATTAATGTATTTGAATTCGACTTCCCTATAGCGAAAAAAACCTACAAATAATAGTGACAGAAATAAAAGTTTTGTTTACTAAAGAACCAAATGTAATGAATTCAACCATTTCACCAGCGTTATGAGTTGTGGACTGAGAGGTGCAAGAGTAGTAATGTCGCATTGCAATTAAAATCAATTTTTTTAATATGAAGAAACATCTAGAAAGAGACAAAAGAGAAGATCAATTTTCAATCATCCTTGCTGAAATTTTTAACAAAGTTAAAAAAAAAAGTCACTAAAATAGCAAAAAGAAATTGTCATAGTTACATGAATCACTATGACTTATAGTAAAGATCAAGGGCCATGAAATAGGAGGAAGAAAACTTTGAGGAATGAAACAAAATTCATAAGAAGCTTAATTAATGTATTTGAATTCGACTACCCTATAGCGAAAAAAACCCTACAAATAATAGTGGCAGGAAATCACTTTATTTATAGACAACAAAGGGTAGTTTGAACAAATGATTATTGTGCCTTATCGGAAAGGTCACAACTCTTTGGAAAAGTTACAACCCTTCAGAAATGTCACAACCTTTCATAAAAGTCAAAGTCACAACTTTTCATAAAAGTCACAATTTTTCATGAAAGGGGAAGGCTAGTTTTGGAAATAAATAAATTAAAGGAGAATTCTGGTTTGTGGTGGCGCCACGTAGGTAGGCCTAGGGTTCTCTTATATATATATATATATATATGATTAAACTCCCCCCCCCTACAACACCATTTCTGCCTAGTCATTCAAGGGAAGTGCTTTTCTTAAACAAAAACTTCCTTCACATAGTAAGAACTGTCCTGTAACATCTCGCAACTATAAAGAACTAAAAGGAAGTTTAAAATCTGGAAATAGTTATTTTTGGGAAGAATTTAAAATTTGGAAATTTGGTAAAGGTGTTAAAGTGAGTTTTTGGTCAACTTCAAACGGCCATAATTCCTAGCCCAGGATGAGTTAGGAGTGATTCCAGATATGGTTGGAAAGCCCTTGGAATGATCTTTCCAACTCTGCCAAGTTTACGTGATTCCGAGTCCGTATGAGTAAGTTATACCCTTCGGAAGTTGGGTTGTTCGAATAAGGAATCAATCTGGATTTTAGAAGGGTAGTTTGGTCTTTTCCTTACCCAACTTAATTAATTTGTTTTTAGGAGTTTAATTGGGTAAATTCAGATTTTAGTCAATTTTAGAAAAGTGAATTTCATGCTAGGGCTTGGAGAAAGAGAAAGGAGAAGGGGAAGCAAGAACGTTCAAGATTCGTAGAGATTAGCTTGTGAATTTCGTCGGGGGTGATCCCTACAAGGTATGTGACATCACATAGCGTTGGTTTAGTTCACCCATGCGCCAATCATGATTGAATTTCAGTGAAGTTATTTAGATTGGAAGTAAATCCTAGAGTTCTTGATAAATTTTCGTTTGAATTCTTGTGGGTTTTGTGGATTGGAGTTTCTTGAGGTTATTTCATGTTTGTAGTAGTGTTTTTGAGTAGAATCTGATATACTTTGAACAAATAATCGATTCTAAGTGTTTGGGAAAAGAACCCAGGGAGTTTAGAGGGTTTAGAGCTGAAAAACGAAGAAGAAATTTCGTCGAATAAAATTGGGAGGTGGTGGCGCGTCGCGGAGCTAGTTCCCAGAATTGGGAATTTTCATTTCGCCTCACGGAGTGCTCTGCCTCAAAATTCAATTTCGAGACTAGAATTTTAATGTCCCTCCGCGTCGCGGACCGACCCTCAGATTTTGACTTTCAGTCAATTACTCATGTTTAGCTATCTAAAATCATTCCTAAAGATCATGAGATCTTTCCAATCACAAATCACAATCCTTGAATCCATAATTCAATTCAAGGACCAATTAAGAGTCAAGTCAAGAGAAGTCAATAGTCAAGTTAAGAGAAGTTCATAAAGTTTTTCAAAAGTCTTTTGCTAACGTTTTAACCTTATTTTAAGACTTAAGTTTTGAGTTCAGTAAAGAGTGAAGGTGAAGTTCATTTCTTCAAAAGTATATGGGGACTAATTATTCCCAAAGAGATTTAAAATGCTTTCACATTTTAATAAGAACGGAAATTGAGATTTCCAAAGAGCATTCGGGCTAGTTTTCAGAAAAGAGTAATCGCTTTCTAAATGAAGCAAGAGGGGAAACTTTGATTTACAAGATAGCCTTTGAGCTAAGTTTTTGAGCACTAATCTCAAATCACAGAAGAAGTATGCTTTTAAACATAAGAGCTAATATTATTATATTTTTGGGAGTAGTATTGAGCACCGATATGGGGGAGAGTTCAGACAACTCACAGCCTCCATAAACCATATAGCCATCATGGGTAGAAAAGGGTCATACTTTTTAGATGATTCCTTTAGTGCTTTTTAGAATAGACTAGTGGATCCACTTAGTAGTTTAGGTCCTATGCCCTTGGCAATGTATAGGATGCTCTGGCAGCGTGAATGAAATCGTTGTATCATCACAATAGCTCTTACGTGATGGTTGTCGGTTAGAAAAATTCCCACAGAAGTTATTGTATTCTTATATACACAGTTATTTGTATTTTTACATACATTTTGGAGTTATGTTGTATCCTTGCATACACACCGAGTTGACAACATGTTTTTAAACAATTTGTTTCTTAATATTACACTTGTTTTAGATTGTTTTATATTGAAATGCGTTCAGTCATGTTGAGTTGAGTTGAGCCAGGTAAGTTATTCAGTTTCTTTTAGATTCTTCTCAAGCTTATGTTGTTTTAGCATTCCAACTCGCATACTCGTATATTCAATGTACTGATGCCAGTTGGCCTGCATCATCTTATGATGCAGATACAGGTAACTAGGATCGGCATCCGGCACACTGTTGATCCGGTTGAGCACTTCAGAGTCAGTGGTGAGCCTCGTTGCATTCTGGAGGACTCCTTTATTGCTTTTAGTTCTTTTCAGTATTTCATTTGTTAGGATGATCAGGGGTTCTGTCCCGACATCCATCTTAGTTGTTTTAGAGGCTTCATAGATAGTCAGATGTTAGTTCTTTAGTATTTTCATTGTCATTATTCCATGTTGAGACTTGAGTTATCCTTAATGGACAGTTGAATGTTCTTTTATAACATTCTAGTTTATTATATAAACTTACTTTTGTATAATTTAAGTCTTCCGCTGAGTAAGTAAGCCAGGCCAGGGGTTCGCTTGGGCCAGTATTGGTTCTCGAGTGCCTGTCTCGCCCAGGCCGTAGGCTCAGGGCGTGACAAACTTGGTATCAGAGCACAGAATTCAAAAGTCCTAGGGAGTCTATGAAGCTGTGTCTGTAGAGTCCTAGTTATGGGTGTGAAGAGCGCCATATCTATAATTAGGAGGCTGCAACATTTAGGAACTATCTCAATTTTTTAACACTCATTTCATGCGTTAGAGTTGATCTCTAAAAGGTTTCCTTCTAATTCGTGCTTGCGCATGTTTTCAGATGGTCATGCTTCCACGAAGAGCTGTCAGAGGTCACCCTGCTAGGTGAAATGTTGAGGAGCAAGGGGTACCTAATGCATCCGAGATACAACCTCAAGGAAAAGTTACTAATGCTGAGTTCAGAGAAGCAATTAGGATGCTGGGTCAAGCTGTGACTAACTAGGTTTGTCAGTAAAAGGGAGCTCGATAGGAAGGAGCTGAGACTTCAAGGATTCGTGAGTTCTTGAGGATGAACCCTCCAACTTTCACGGGTTCAAGCACTACTGAGGATCCGGAGAACTTCATTGAAAAGTTGAAGAAGGCATTTGAGGTCATGCATATTACTGATACTGAGCGAGTTGAACTAGCTACATATCAATTGAAAAATGTTGCTAGGACTTGGTTGGACCAATGGAAAGAGGGTAGACCTGAGAATACACCACCTGCGAGTTGGGTTTATTTTGAGGAGACTTTCTTGGGGCGTTTCTTTCCCCAAGAACTGAAAGAGGCTAAGATATGAGAGTTCCTCCCACTTAAGCAATAATCTTTGAGTGTTCATGAGTATGGATTGAAATTCACCCAACTGTCTCACTATACTCCAAAAATGGTTGCGGACATGAGGAGTAGGATGAGTCTGTTTGTTGTTAGGTTGTCCCATCTATCAAGCAAAGAGGGCTGGGCAACAATGCTTATTGGGGACATGGACATTTCGAGGTTGATGGTCTATGTGCAGCAAGTAGAGGAAGGGAAGTTAAGGGATAGAGAGGAATTCAAGAACAAGAGGGCTAAGATAGGGAAGGAGTCCATGAAGCAGAAGAGTAATGCCAATCGGTCATCCTTCCAATAGAAACAGAAGGGACTTGCTCCATCATCTGCTAGTGCACCTGCACCTAAGAACAAATGTGAGTACAATGGTCAGAATTCCAGAGCTAATACTGCATATTCTCAATGTAGTGTGGCGCAAGGGGGTAGTAAGCCTCCTACCTGGGCCAAGTGTGGTAGGAACCACTTAGGTATTTGTCGTGAGGGCTCCACTGGTTGTTTCAAGTATGGTCAGATTGGGCATTTTATACGAGAGTGTCCAAAGAACAAGCAGGGAAATGGTAATGGGAGCAATAGAGCCCAGTCTTCTTCAATTGCTCTACCAGACAAAATTGCACCTAGAGGGGCTATTTCCAGTACTGGCAGAGGATCAAACCGCTTATATGCTATCAACAGTCGCTAAAAGCAAGCGGATTTACCAGAAGTTGTCACTGGTATGATTCAAGTCTTTGACTTTACTGTTTATGCCTTGCTAGATCCTGGAGCGAGTTTATCTTTTGTAACTCCATATGTTGCTATGAACTTTAATGTTATTCCTGAGCAACTTAATGAACCATTCAGTGTCTCTATGCCTGTTGGTGAGTCTATTCTAGCAGAGAGAGTCCATTGTGATTGTCCCATTTTCGTCAATCACAAGAGTACCATGGATGATTTAATTGAGTTAAACATGGTAGATTTTGATGTCATTTTTGGTATGGACTGGCTTCATGCCTGTTATGCCTCAGTTGATTGTAGAACTCGAGTAGTCAAGTTTTAGTTTCCAAATGAGCCAGTCTTAGAGTGGAAAAGCAGTTCAGCAGTGCCTAAGGGTCGTTTCATTTTGTACCTTAAGGCAAGAAAGTTAGTTTCTAAGGGGTGTGTCTATCACTTAGTCTGAGTCAATGACTCAAGTGTTGAGGTACTTCCTATTCAGTCAGTTCCAGTAGTAAAAGAGTTTCCAGAAGTCTTTCCAGATGATTTTCCTGGAGTCCCTCCTGAGAGAGAGATAGACTTCGATATAGATCTTCTTAAAGATACTCGTCCGATATCTATTTCGTCATACAGAATGGCACCAGCAGAGTTGAAAGAGTTAAAAGAGCAGTTAAATGATCTATTAAATAAGGGCTTTATTCAACCAAGTGTGTCACCTTGGGGGCTCCGGTCTTATTTGTGAGAAAGAAAGATGGTTCCCTTAGGATGTGTATAGATTACCGTCAGTTGAACAAGGTTACCATCAAGAACGAGTATCCTCTTCCAAGGATTGATGATCTTTTCGATTAGCTTCAGGGTTCTTCTTGTTTCTCAAAAATCGACCTCAGATCAGGTTACCATCAGTTGAGAGGAAGGGAATGTGATATTCCAAAGACAGCTTTCAGGACCCATTATGGTCATTATGAGTTTATGGTCATGCCGTTCGGTTTAACCAATGCACCTGCAATGTTCATGGACCTTATAAATAGCGTATTCAAAACTTATTTAGATATGTTTGTTATCGTCTTCATTGATGACATACTAATCTATTCAAGGAATGAAGAAGATCATGCTAGTCATCTCAGAATAGTTCTTCAGACTTTGAATGATAATGAGTTATATGCTAAATTCTCTAAGTGTGAATTTTGGCTTGAGTCTGTGGCATTCTTAGACCATATTGTGTCTGGAGAGGGAATTAAAGTTGATACTCAGAAAATTGAGGCAGTGCAGAATTGGCCCAGACCCACATCTCCAACTGATATTAGGAGTTTCTTGGGTTTGGCTGGCTATTATAGAAGGTTTGTAGAGGGGTTCTTGTCTATTTCATCCTCTTTGACCAAGTTAACTCAGAAGACAGTGAAATTTCAATGGTCTGAAGCTTGTGAGAAAAGCTTTCAGGAATTGAAAAAGAGGTTGACTACTGCCTCAGTTTTAACCTTACCAGAAGGTACTCAAGGTTTTGTGGTGTACTATGATGCATCTAGAGTTGGTTTGGGTTGTGTCTTAATGCAGAATGGCAAAGTTATAGCTTATGCCTCTAGACAGTTGAAAGTTGAAGAGAAGAACTACCCAACCTATGACTTAAAGCTGGCTGATGTAATATTCGCTTTGAAGATATGGCGTCATTACTTTTATGGTGTGCATGTTGACGTATTCACTGATCACAAGAGTCTTCAATATATGTTCACTCAGAAAGAGCTTAATCTTAGACAAAGGAAGTGGTTAGAATTACTCAAGGATTATGACATGAATATTCTTTATCACCCAGGTAAGGCTAATGTTGTTGTTGAAGCCTTGAGCAGGTTGTCTATGGGTAGTATTGCCCAAGTTGAGGAAGAAAAGAGAGAATTAACGAAAGCTGTGCATAGACTTGCACGCTTAGGAGTCCGACTAATGGATTCCACAGAAGGAGAAGTAATGGTATTGAATGGGGTTGAATCTTCATTAGTGTCAGAAGTGAAAGAAAAGCAAGACCAAGATCCCATTTTGCTTGAATTGAAGGAAAATGCTTATAAGCAAAAAGTATTAGCTTTTGAACAAGGGGGTGATGGTGTATTGAGATATCAAGGTAGATCGTGTGTACCTATGGTGGATGGACTCCAAGAGAGGATCATGGAGGAAGCTCATAGCTCCATATATTCCATTCATCCGGGTCCCACAAAGATGTATCGTGACTTGAGAGAGGTTTATTAGTGGAATAGCATGAAGAAAGGCATTGCAAAATTTGTCACTAAGTGTCCAAATTGCCAACAAGTGAAAGTAGAGCACCAAAGGCCCAGTGGTTTGGCTCAGAATATAGAACTTCCGGAATAGAAGTGGGAGATGGTCAATATGGATTTCATCACATGTTTACCAAGGTCTCGCAGACAATATGATTCTATTTGGGTGATTGTCGACAGAATGACAAAATCAACCCACTTTTTGCCGGTAAAGACTACCCATTCAACAGAGTATTATACTAGGTTATATATTCAGGAGGTGGTAAGACTTCATGGAGTCCCTGTTTCGATTATATCAAATAGGGGTGCACAATTTTGGAAGTCATTCCAAAAAGGCTTGGGTTCAAAGGTGAACTTAAGTACTGTCTTTCATCCTGAGACTGATGGGCAAGCAGAGTGCACTATTCAAACTTTAGAAGATTTGTTGAGGGCTTATGTGATTGATTTCAAAGGGAATTAGGATGATCACCTACCTCTCATTGAGTTTGCTTACAACAACAGTTACCACTCTAGCATCCAAATGGTTCCTTATGAAGCTCTCTATGGGAGAAGATGCAAATCTCCTATTAGATGGTTTGAAGTTGGTGAAGCTAGGTTGATAGGACCAGATTTAGTTCACCAATCTATGGAGAAGGTGAAAGTGATTCAAGAGAGGTTGAAAATGGCACAGAGTTATCAGAAATCCTACACTGATGTTAGGAGAAGGGAGTTAGAGTTCGAAGTAGATGATTGGGTATATCTCAGAGTTTCACCCATGAAGGGGGTTATGAGGTTTGGTAAGAAGGGGAAGCTTAGTCCCCGATATATTGGACCTTATAGAATAGCCAAGAGGATCGACAAAGTAGCTTATGAGTTGGAGCTACCACAAAAGTTAGCAGTGGTTCATCTGGTATTTCACGTCTCCATGTTGAAGAAGTGCATGTGCGATCCTTCATTGATCATACCAACTGAAAATATTGGGATCAACGATTGGTTATCTTATTAGGAGATTCCTGTTCAGATTCTAGATCGCCAAGTTCACAAGTTGAGAACAAAGGATGTAGCATCAGTCAAAGTCCTTTGGAGGAACCAATTTGTTGAGGAAGTTACTTGGGAAGCTGAAGAGGATATGAAGACGAGATATCCACATCTCTTTGAATCCGAAGAAACTGCAGATCAAGGTACTAAATTTCTTCTTAGTGCTCTTTAAATTATGAGTAAGCATGTTGTTTGTTTGCATTTGTTTGTTGGGTGTTTGAATTTGATGTTACACCCTAAGCCTAGTAAGAGTAATCTCATTCGAGGACGAATGTTCCATAGGGGGAGATATTGTAACATCTCGCAACTGTAAAGAACTAGAAGGAAGTTTAAAATCTGGAAATAGTTATTTTTGGGAAGAATTTAAAAATCTGGAAATTTGGTAAAGGTGTTATAGTGAGTTTTTGGTCAAATTCAAACAAACATATTTCCTAGATCAGGATGAGTTAGGTGTGATTCCATATATGGTTGGAAAGCCCTTGGAATGATCTTTCCAACGCCGCAAAGTTTGCATGATTCTGAGTTCGTAAGAGTAAGTTATGCCCTTCGGAAGTTGGGTTGTTCGAATAAGGAAAGTCCAATCCGGATATTAGAAGGGTAGTTTGGTCTTTTCCTTACTCAACTTAATTAATTTGTTTTTAGGATTTTAATTGGGTAAAGTCAAATTTTAGAAAGTGAATTTCGCGCTAGGGCTTGGAGAAAAGATAAAGGAGAAGGAGAAGCAAGAACGTTCAAGATTCGTCGAGATTAGCTAGTGGATTTCGTTGGGGGTGATCCCTACAAGGTATGTGAGATCACATAGCATTGGGTTAGTTCACCTACGCGCCAATCATGATTAAATTTCAGCGAAGTTATTTAGATTTGAAGTAAATCCTTGAGTTCTTGATAAATTTTCGTTTGAATTCTTGTGGGCTTTGTGGATTGGAATTTCTTGAGGTTATTTCATGTTTGTAGTAGTGTTTGTGAGTAGAATCTGATATACTTTGAACAAATAATCAAGTCTAAGTATTTGGGAAAAGAACCGATGGAGTTTAGAGGGTTTAGAGCTGAAAAATGGAGAAGAAACTTCTTCGAACGAAATTGGGAGATGGTGGCGCGTCGCGGAACTGGTTCCCAGAATTGGGAATTTTCGTTTCGCGTCGCGGAGCCGTCACAGAGTGCTCTGCCTCAAAAGTCATTTTCGAGACTAGAATTTTAATGTCCCTCCGCATCGCGGACCCACCCTCAGATTTTGACTTTTGGTCATTTACTCATGTTTAGCTATCTAAAATCATTCCTAAACATCATGAGATCTTTCCAATCACAAATCACAATCCTTGAATCTATAATTCAATTCAAGGACCAGTTAAGAGTCAAGTCAAGAGCAGTTAAGATCAAAGTCAACAGAAGTCAAGAGTCAAGTTAAGAGAAGTTCATAAAGTTTTCCAAAAGTCTTTCGCAAACGTTTTAACCTTGTTTTAAGACTTAAGTTTTGAGTTCAGTAGAGTAAAGTTGAAGTTCATTTCTTCAAAAGTATATGGGGACTAAGTATTCCCAAAGAGATTTAAAATGTTTTCACATTTTAATAAGAACAAAAATTGAGATTTCCAAAGAGCCTTCGGGCTAGTTTTTAGAAAAGAGTAATCGCTTTCTAAATGAAGCAAGAGGGGAAACTTTGATTTCCAAGATAGCCTTTGAGCTAAATTTTTGAGCACTAATCTCAAATCACAGAAGAAGTATGTTTTTTTTAAATATAAGAGCTAATATTATTATATTTTTGGGAGTACTATTGAGCACCGATATGGGGGAGAGTTCAGACAACTCACAGCCCCCATAAACCATGGTAGAAAAGGGTCATACTTTTTAGATGATTCCTTTAGTGATTTTTAGCATAGACTAGTGGATCCACTTAGTAGTTCAGGTCCTATGCCCTTGGAAAGGTATAAGATGCTCTGGCAGCGTGAGGTAAATCATTATATCATCACAATAGCTCTTACGTGATGGTTGTCGGTTAGAGAAACTCCCACATACGTTATTATATTCTTATATACACAATTATTTGCATTTTTACATACATTTCAGAGTTATGTTGTATCCTTGCATACACACCGAGTTGACATCATGTTTTTAAACAATTTGTTTCTTTATATTGCACTTGTTTTAAATTGTTTTATATTGAAATGCGTTCAGTCATGTTGTGTTGAATTGAGCCAGGTAAGTTCTTCTGTTTCTTTTAGATTCTTCTCAAGCCTATGTTGTTTTAGCATTCCAACTTGCATACTCGTATATTCAATGTACTGATGTCAGTTGGCTTGCATCGTCTTATGATGCAGATACATGTAACTAGGATCGGCATCCGACGCACCGTTGATCCAGTTGAGAACTTCAGAGTCAGTGGTGAGCTTCCTTGCATTTCGGAGGACTCCTTTATTGCTTTTTGTTCTTTTCAGTATTTCATTTGTTAGGATGATCGGGGGTCCTGTCCCAACATCCATCTCAGTTATTTTAGAGGCTTCATAGACAGTCAGATGTTAGTTCTTTAGTCTTTTCATTGTCATTATTCCATGTTGAGACTTGAGTTTTCCTTAATGGCCAGTTGAATGTTCTTTTATGACATTCTAGTTTATTATATAAACTTATTTTTGTTGAGTTTAAGTCTTCTGTTGAGTAAGTAAGCTAGGCCAGGGGTTTGCTTGGGCCAGCAATGGTTCTCGAGTGCCCGTCTCGCACAGGGCCTAGGCTCGGGGCGTGACATGTCCACCGCCTTCCCCTACTCTCTCTCTCTCTCTTTCTCTCTCTTTCCTCCTCTCTCTCTACATGATTTTTCATTAGATACACACTTCCCTTTCATATTTTCTACTCACTAGTAGAGCTGTCAATACGGGTCGGTCCATCCCATTCTAGGTAGCCTTTACAGGCTTTAAAACTTTACAGGTCAGGTCGGGATGGTCCATTATACTTGGGGGCAAAAAAATAGTTAGTCCAACCACAACTACATGGGCTAAGGTAGCGCCGGGCTAGCCCACTTTTTAAAAATAATATAATTTTTTATAATTTAAATTCTAATTTTTAAATGTTAATAGAAATATCGACAATATATTATTACATGGTATTACTTCTTGTTAACCAACTTTCACATTCACAAATAAAATAATTTTAATAATACATTACATCTGAATTCAAGTAAAATTGTGGTTGTATGACTTCAATCTGAAATTATTGTCATTTTTGTGAAGATAATAGGTGTAACAACAACAACATCATGCTAGTGAAACTTCACTCAGTGAGGTCTATGGAGGGTAGAGTGTACGTAGACCTTATCACTACCTCATGGAGGTAGATAAGTTGTTTCCGAATGACCCTCGGCTCAAGCACATCAAACCCAAGTAAGAAGAAGAAGAAAACAATGAAGAATCATACAAAAAATGTAATTTTTATATTTGATTATTTGAACTTTGTGATGTTTATATGCATGGTTTAAAACTTTAAGTTTAGATTCCTCCTGTTAGTTTTAGTATCCTATTTTGTTTTAATTTTTAATTAATTTTTTAATTGGCCCACGGGCTGGCCCAACTCATATTGTTCAAGCCCCAGAGGCTAATGGGCTTATTCAGGTTGGGTTAAAGAGCCCTATTTTTAAATGGGCTCTAAAAATCTTAGCCCAATCCTATTAAATCACGAGTTTAGCCAGACTTAACCCTAATTGACGGCTCTACTCACTATTGATGTTTTTTTTATTTTTCAAGGATTCAACTCAGGTTAGTCATGATCATTTTTTCATAGATCAATTTTTAATTGATTTTTTCTTTGTTTCTCAAGTGACAGATTCAACTTAAGTTCGGTATGAGCTTATCCATTTCTAATTGATTTTTCCTTTGCTACTTAAGTGACAAATTCAATTCAGGTTAGATTTGAGTTTTTCTTGATAAATCAATTTGTAATTGATTTTTCCTTTGATGCTCAAGTTACAAATTCAATTTAGGTTAGGTTTGAACTTTTCCCAAAAGATCAATATTTTTTTATTGATTTTCCTTTTCTACTCAAGTGGCAGATTGAAATTAGGTTAGGTTTGAGTTTCTCTGAATAAATCTTTTTTTTTTTATTGATTTACCTTTTAGTGCTCAAGTGACAGATTCAACTTAGTTTGATATAGTAGTTTCTCGATGGATCAAATTTTTAATCAATTTTTCCTTTGTTGCTCAAGTGATAGATTCAACATAGGTTAGGTTTAGCCTTCACTTAATATATCAAAAAAAAAAAAATCTTGATTATTTCCTTTTTTTTTTCAAGCGACAAATCAACTCAGGTTAGTTTTGAGCTTTCCTCGATAGTTCTTTTTTTTTTTTTAAAAAAACTATTGGCATTTGGGTTAGCCTTGACTATTCCACGGAGTATCTTCTATATCTCACCAGCATAGTTACTAGGTAATTTTATCCACCTAGGTTCACCCTATATTTTTTTCTCGCTGGGATTTGAACCTTGGTATTCATGCCCTTAGGTGCAAATCAGTCAATCATTCAGTGCATTCCTTCTTGCTAGCAATATTATTTATATTCTTGTTCAATGAAACCTATTGAGTGAGCTCTAAAAGCTCTTTGGTTCCAAAAAATAAGTTTCAGTGATGTAGTTTTACTCTAATCATAATTGTTTTCTAATTTCTCGTCAACTAAGTTAAATTAATCATTCTAATTAGATTTACAAATATTATGAAACATGAGAACCCTAGCCTTTAACTTTAGAAAGATCGTTTTTGTTCTACATTTTTTTTTCTAGAAGTAGGGAAAGTAAGAGAAGAGTGAATGAAGACCCCCATGGAGTGGTAAGGAGATCGATGAGTTTTTAATCTACCTCTTTATGTATTAAATTACAGACATATATAGTGAATGGAGGAGCCACTTCAACTTCAAATCAACTTCCTTGTAAAGATACGCAGTTCATTTTCGATACTCACCACTCAAAAGAACCAAAAAATAAAAAAGGTGGATATATCCAATTCAAAGAGTAGAATCTAAAGCTTGGCTCATACTAGATCTAACTTACAAAGTACACACACTTACAAGAGTAGATCATAACTAGATAAAAATGTACATAGTGCATTTCCAGTTACAAGATGTAGCTTGGTCCAACTCATACATGTTATGTCGCTTGCTCATTCTATTGTGTTCGATTGTGTTCATAGTTCTATGTATTCATGGTTTCTCTTGCAGCTCTTTGTGTTATTTACACCGACTTATCTAATCTAATCTATGGAACAAATTAATAGTGGAAGTTGGAATAACCCTCATAGTGCGTGCAGGCAACACAGAGGACACAAAGTTTCTCTAATGGACCATCGTATGTCCTCAGAAGAAACCTCAGCTTTCCCTTCAATTGCGTCTGCAGCTAAGGTAGTTGTCAGTTCTTTGGCTTACATGTCTTAAAAATGATTCCGCCATATATTTTGACTGTTAGTTAGATATATTTTGCACAACCTCAATATAAGAGTATATTTCTTTGAAGATGTCTCAGCATGCTTCGAGCGTATCAACAACAAATGCTGAAATAGGAAAGTCCAATATAGTGGACAATATCAAAGAGCATAAGAAGAAAAAGAGGAGCAAGAATAGGAAAGCATGCAAGAAAAAGAAAGATATTGGTCCCGAAGAAAGAGAGTCTTCAACACAAGAAAACCAAGCTTTGGACAAAAAACCGAAGGAACTTTCCTCTTTCTGGTTTAAACTTGCACCACTGGGAGGCAAGTAAGTACCTGCCACATTACTCTGAAGTTTCTTGTCTCATTGATCTGACACAACTTTATTTGTTCTTTTACTCTTGGCAGGAAGGGACTTAGATTGCCTCCCCTTGACAAGCCCAATATTCGTCTCAAGTAAGATTTTCAAAACATAACTAATATTGGTTTAGCATGTAGATTGAATTCTTAATTAGATACATGTAAGAGGAAAGTTCTTTGATTTTGCATGTAAAATGAAATGAGTGATTTTGCATCATTTGCAGGGACAGTAGCGCCACTGTAACTTTAATCCAGAAGTTCATTGCACAGAAGCTAAATTTGAATGATCATACTGAGGTAATGATTTTATAAGAACTAGGCCAGTGAAACAAATACTTGTTTAATACTAGAGGAAGATATGTTGACAAATCTTTTATAACATTTTGTGCAGGTGGATGTTGTTTGCTGCGGTGAAAAACTGAATGAAGATATGACGTTCAAGGACATTCAACTTAGATGGAAGTCAAACCTTTCCAATTCTGGAAAGGGAAAGGTAAAATGGGAGTTAGAGGAGGCTATGATTCAGCTAGGATACATCAGAAGCGAAAAGCTTCAAACTCCACCCAAAAAATAAGAAGTGGCTGCTAGCATCTAACAACAGACTTAAAGATTTATCATAATCATAGCCTCAGAGCTATTAGTACTTTTCTCTGCTTTATTATCAGCAAACAATCTATGCTTTCGACTTGTGTTTCTTATTAAATATTATGCCATAGACTTCTAAACACTTATCATCTAGTTGCTTCATCTATGCATCTCTCACCAATATGCGAAATACAATTAGCAGTTTTTTTTTTCAGGAAGCCTGATTGACTTTCACTAATTTGTATCCCTCTATAGGGAGACGGAAGTGAGACTATTCGATACTATTTTACCTATCAGATTTCATTATAAGAGTTGATACACCTCCATTTCTGCCTTTTTTTTCAGCCACAGTGTTTGACATACAATTTATGACTTAAGAGTCAATTTAAGCACAGACAGCCATATCAAATATTGATTATTTATGTATATATCGACATGCTGATATCAATATTCTTCTAGTAGTTCAAATGTGAGTTTAGTGATATTTAATTGTAGATCACTTAATGAAGGTCTGAATTTGAATGATTCAGACCTTAGGTCATTAAGATTTAAGCATTTAATAAATCTGAAGAAGTCTTTAATCATTTAGATCTTGAAAAGTCTTAATATCATTAAGATGTATTCTTGTGTGGATAATATTCACTACCACTCTACTCACAATCACCAACCACCACCACTAACCTCCTCTGGCATCACAATCACCACCATCATTATCGTCGTCAACCATCAGCAACCTTTGTTATCACAACTACCATTGGCAACCAACACCACTGACAACCACTATTACCAACCGCTACCACACCCACTACCTATTCATCATTATAATGGATATACCATTGCCACGACCACCACCAATCGTCATCCTAATTTTTAGTAATGTGGGCTGATTTTTTTTGGTCGCCCCTATGTGATCTTGATGGATAATTGAATTTTGATAAAGATTTTGAAAAGTCAACAGTATTTATTTTCTTAAAAAAATATTTTTATTTTAGAGAATTGAGGTGTTTGATAAATATTTAGGAAAAAGGCATTTTTGAATATATATAAGTCATTTTTCAGAACCTGGAAAAATAGTTATCCCTTAGAAGCATTTTGGAACCTTCAACTTACAGAAATGTAACTAGATTTTGAAAGCCTGATCAAACAATCTACCACTAATAGCTTGTGAAAAATCAATTTTCAAATGACTAGATTCTGAAAGACTTTCACTAATAACATGTTTGGTCAAACTTTTAGGAAGTCAAAAATAATAATTATTATTTTTAAAAATGCTTATCTTATACTATGTGATTGGTATAATTAGGTCATAATTAGTCGCTAATTCAGCACGTGCATGAACTAGTGTGATAGTAGGTGAGTTGTAACAACGAGACAAAGGCAACTATATCCAACTAAGTGAGTGAATCATGTTGTGATACATGCAAATATTTAATTCGTGTCCGATGTTTATATATACCATTGTAAACAATTAAATATTAACATAAAAGCTTACATCAATTAGTTTAACGACAAATTTCTTGCATTTATTGCATATGTGAATTCATGATATGAAGTCTATGAATTTCTAGAATGTATAGAAACTCTAAATTAATACATTAGTAATAAATGGTTAACTGTCAAAAGCAAGATAAAGTGGTCTGATTGAATCTATTTAAAGGCATTACGAATACTAGTTGAGAAGAAAATAACAGGAAGAACAGAAGATAAACAAGATCTGTTTGCAGAGAACGTCACTAGATATATTATGGAATCATATTCCCACTAAAACACTACTGTAATTCCAATAAACCAATTCACCTAAACACTAGGAACACATTTCTGCAATACTTCAAAACATGGAAACCTATCACGAGCTAAAAGAAAACTGTTGTGAACGATAGGGTTCCTGCTGAGGTGGATGCACAAGCTAGTAGGGATATTTTGGGAAGAGGCCAAAGGATCAAAATACCAAATGCTAGGTAGGCTGACTATGATTGGAATCATGGTTAAAAGTTGGTTGTATTAGAGTTAGCAAAAAGTATAAAAAAAAGGACAAGGGCAATTAGTTATAAGAGCAGAGTAGTGGGACGTGAGAGGGTAGCCTGATGTTGATGCATTCTCTGTTATTCTCTCATCTCCATTCCTACTGTCTAAGCTCTCATCCCCTCTTCTAGATCTATCTTTTCTTTTGCTGTAATTTTCCCTTTTCAGTTGTAATTTCCTTGTTAATGTTCTATTGAAATCGAGTTATTTCTTGTGTTAAAATCAGCTTCGCTCCAAAAACAAATACAAACCAAAAGCTAAAATATAGCCTTACTGCAGACTCAGTCAAACTAAAAAATATTGGCTAATGTTGTACCACTTTAACACCTCCTCTCGACATTTGCTCTAGTCTTAACGTGCATACCTAGCTGCTAACATAAGCTTTCAAACTTATTGATATTTAAGCCTTTTGTGAACACATCGGTAACTTTCTGCTCAGTTTTAACATGCTCCAAGTCAATCTCTCCTTGCAACATTTTTTTCTTGATGAAGTGGTAATGTATTTTCACGTGCTTAGTCCTTGCATGAAAAAAAGATTTTCATCCAAGCAAATTGCTGACTGATTGTCACCGTACAAGGTAACTCAGTAGCCAACTGGTTTGTGTAAATCCTTCATCAAATGCATAAGTCACATGCTTTCTTGAGCTGCAACTGTTGCTGCCCGATACTCTGCTTCTGTTGTTCACAAAGACACGATTGATTGCCTTTTGTTGCACCAAGAATTTGTTCCAGCTCCGAACTTAAATACATAGTCCATGGATTTTAGTTGATATGTACGCCCAATGATTTTTTAGCTGAAATTTTTGTGGGCGTCCAGGATGACCTATTTAAAGGAGTGTGTTGGTTCGAAAAGTAAGATGTCGACATTTTCTAGTTCAAACGAAATTGGAAACAAGGATTTATCGTGTGCTATATATAGTCCATGGATTTTGGGTGATATGTGTAATCGACAGTGTTTTTGCCAAATTGTTTTGTGGGAGTTTGTGAAGACCTATATAATGACATGCGTTGGTTCGAAGGTGCAAATGTCAGCATTTCAAGTTAAAACGAGGTCCATAAATATAAATAAGGATTTTTCCATTTTTTGTTGTTGTAGTCCATGTATTTTGGGTTAAATGTGCGTCTGGCAATTTTTTGGCCAATTTTTTTTGTGGAACTTCGTGACGACCTATTTAACGACGTGAGTTGGTTCAAAGGAGCAAATGTGTGCATTTTAAAGTTGAAACGAGGTCTGAAATGGGAAATAGGGATTTCCCATTTTTCCGTGTGCCATGGATTTGGGTGATATTTGCGCCTGCCGGTTTTTTGGCCGAATTTTTTTGTAGGCGTTCATGACGACCTATTTAATGGCATGCGTTGGTTCAAAGGGTCAAACATTGGCATTTTCAAGTTCAAACGAGCCTCACAACTAGAAATATAAACTTTTTCATTTTTCTTGTGCTATAGTCCATAGATTATCGGTGATATGTGCGCCCAGATATTTTTTTGTCAAAAGTTTTTTGTGGGAATTCGTGACTACCTATGTAATAGTGTACGTTGGTTCAGAGGGGCTAACATCAATATTTTAAAGTTCAAACAAACTCCGAAACAGGAAATAGAGATTTTTCCATTTTTCATATGCTATAGTCCATGGATTTTAGGTAATATGTGCGTCTATCGGTTTTTTTGCAAAAAAATTTATGGGCGTCCATGACAACCTATTTTATACCGTGTGTTGGTTCAGATAGGCTAATGTCAGAATTTTCAAGTTAAAAAAAGGTCCAGATTGGGAAATAGGGATTTTTCCATTTTTCGTATGCTATAGTTCATGAGTTTTGGGTGATATATGCGCCTTATGGTTTTCTTGCCAAAATTTTTTGTGGGCATCCGTGATGACCTATTTAATGGTGTGCGTTAGTTTAAAGGAGAAAACCTGAGCATTTTCAAATTAAAACGAGGCCTGAAAGGGGAAATAGGATTTTTCCATTTTTCGTGTACTAGTCCATGGATTTTAGGTGATATATGCGCTCGGTGAGTTTTTGGCCGAAAGTTTTTGTGGGCATCTGTGACTACCTATTTAATGGTATGTGTTGTTTTAAGGGTCAAACGTTGGCATTTTCAAAATCAAACGAGGTCCATAACGGGAAATGTGTATATTTTTCTATTTTTGTTGTGCTATAGTCCTCGAATTTTGGGTGATATGTACACCTGATGGTTTTTTGGCCGATAGTTGTTGTGGGCATCTGTGATGACCTATTTGATGCCTTGTGTTGGTTCGGAGGGGCTAACATCGATATTTTAAAGTTCAAACAAAGTCTGAAACGGGAAATAGAGATTTTTCTATTTTTTGTGTGCTCTAAGACCATGGATTTTAGGTAATATGTGCGTCTGGTAATTATTTTTGTTTGAACTTTTTTTCATGGGAATCTGTGACGACCTATTTATAACGTGTTGGTTTGAAGCATAACAGCTGACATTTTCAAGTTATGACGAGGCCCGAAACGGGTAATAAGGACTTATAGTCCATAGATTTTTGGTGATATGTGCGTCCCACGGTTTTTTGGATGAATTTTTTATTAGGCATTTGTGACGACCTATCCAATGTCGTGCGTTGTTCGTAGGGACAAATGTCGGCATTTTCAAGTTGGAGGGACAAATGTCGTGCGTTTGTGGTAATCTCTGATGATCTATTTAATGGCATGCATTGTTTCGGAGGAGAAAACATTGGAATTTTCAAGTTCACACGAGGCTAGAAACGGGAAATAGGGATTTTAGATTTTTTCATGTGCTATAGTCCATGAATTTTGGATAATATCTGCCACGATGATATTTTGGTCGAAATTGTTTGTGGGCGTCTTTAACGACCTATTTAATGGTGTGTGTGGAATCAAATGGAAAAACGTAGGCATTTTCAAGTTAAACTAGGCTCGAAATGAGAAATAAAGATATTTTCATTTTTCGTGTGTTATAGTCTATGAATTTTAAGTGATATGTATGCCAGGAGGTTTATTGGCCGAAATTTTCGTGAGCGTCGTGATGACCTATATAATGGCCTTTATTGGATTGGAGGGGCAAATGTCGGCATTTTCAAGTTCAAACGAGGCCTAAAACGGAAAATAAGAATTTTTTCATTTTTCGTGTGCTATTGTCCATGGAATTTGGGTGATATGTGTGCCTGATAATTTTTTGGCAAAAAATTTTGTTGGGCGTCTGTGACGACCTATTTAATGGTGTGTGTTGGTTCAAAGGGGCAAATATTGGTATTTTTCAAGTTAAAATGAGGCCCGAAACAGGAAATAGGGATTTTTCTATTTTTCGTGTGCTATAGTCCATAGAATTTGGATGATATGTGCGCCCAGTGATTTTTTTGCTGAAATATTTTGTGGTCGTCCGTGACAACCTATTTAATGGCGTGCAGTTGCTCAGAGGGGTAAATATCGGCATTTTAAAATTCAAAAGATGCTTAGAAAGGAAAATAGGGATTTTTTCATTTTTCATATGCTATAGTCTATGGATTTTGGGTGATATGTGCGCCTGTCTTTTTTTTGGCTGAAATTTTTATGGGCGTCCATGACGACTAATATAATGGTGTGCCTTTGTTTGGAGGGGCAAATATTGGTATTTTCTAAATGTTTTGTGCTATAGTCCATGGATTTGGGGTGATATGTGCGCTTGGCGGTTTTTTGGGCGAAATATTTTGTGGCCTTCTGTGACGACCTATTTAATGGTGTGTGTTGGTTCAAAGGGGCAAAAATTGATATTTTAAAGTTCAAACGAAGTTTGAAATTGGAAATAGGGATTTTTTCCAATTTTTCATGTGCTATACTCTATGAATTTTGGTAATATGTGTGCCCGGTAGTTTTTTGGCAAGAAAGTTTTTATGGGCATCTGTGATGACCTATTTAATAGCGTGTGTTGGCTTAGAGGGGAAAACATCGGTATTTTCAAGTTAAAATGAGGTTCGGAAAGGGAAATAGGGATTTTTCCATTTTTCTTGTGCTATTATTAGTCCATGGATTTTGGGTGATGTGTATGCTCGATGGTTTTTTGCCCGAAAGTTTCTGTGACGACCTATTTAATGGTGTGTGTTGGTTCAAAGAGGGAAACATTGGCATATTCAAATTCAAACGAGACCCGGAACATGAAATAGTGATTTTAAAATTTTTTAGTGTGCTATAGTCCATAGATTTTTTGGTGATACGTGCGCCCGATTGTTTTTTGAGCAAAAGTTTTTTATGGGCATCTGTGACGACCTATCTAATGGCATATGTTGGTTTAGAGGGGCAAACACCGACATTTCAAGTTCAAATGAGGCTCGAAATGGGAAATAGGGATGTTTCCAATTTTCGTGAGCTATAGTCCATTGATTTTGGGTGATATGCACGCTCGAAGGTGTTCTGGTCGAAATTTATGTGGGCGTCCGTGACGACCTATTTAATGGCGTGCAATAGTTTGGAGGGAAAAACTTTGATATTTTCAAGTTCAAATGAGGCCCAAAATGGCAAATAGAGATTTTTTCATTTTTCATGTGATATAGTCCATGAATTTTGGGTAATATGTGCATTTAATGGTTTTTTTTGCTGAAAGTTTTTGTGAGCATTTGTGACGACCTATTTAATGGCATACATTAGTTAAGAGGGGCAAATATCAGCATTTTCAAGTTCAATTGAGGCTCGAAACGGGAAATAGGAATTTTCCATTTTTCGTGTGCTATAGTCCATGGATTTTGGGTGATATGTGTGCTTGGTGGTTTTTTGGCTGAAATTTTATGTGGGCGTCTGTGACGTCC
Source organism: Solanum tacnaense (assembly GCA_029582525.1). NCBI lineage: Eukaryota > Viridiplantae > Streptophyta > Magnoliopsida > Solanales > Solanaceae > Solanum > Solanum tacnaense. The sequence continues at coordinate 60,636 of JAJOOD010001174.1, forward strand.
TATTTAATGGTGTGTGTTGGTTCGGATGGAAAACCTTCAATATTTTTAAGTTCGAACGAGGTCTGGAACTGCAAATAGGGATTTTTCTATTTTTCATGTGATATAGTCCATGAATTTTGGGTAATATGTGCGCCTGACGATTTTTTTTTGCCGAAAGTTTTTGTGAGCATTTGTGATGATCTATTTAATGACATGCGTTAGTTAGGAGGGGCAACGCACCCTTTGGCTGATCCAAAGTCAGCAATTTTGTATAAAATATTATTATTCCTAGTCCTAGTAAGTAAAGGATTACGTGTAGTAACTCTATCTCTGTCCGGCGTAAGAACTTACGTTATTTCCATAGTTTTTTGTATAAAATATAATGAATACATAATTTAGTATTAAAATATTTCCGCGATATTAGTTTTTTTTATGTTGAAAGTTTTGAATAATGTTGAGTTTACGCAGTTTTCGATGTTTGAATGATGAATGACATTATGTTGTTTATTTCGTTTTTGCTATTGCAATATGTTATTACAATTTATATATTTATGATAATTTATGTCTTTGTTAGGAAGAAATTAGTCAGACTCTAATATAGATATTGAATATTAGTTTTAATGTTTTTTAATATGCATAGATAATGCTAAAACTTCAAAGATAATTGAACATAAATAAAATTATCAACTGATAAATTCGTCAACAAATTCTTAATACTTCAAAAACTATCACTATGTTCTCTTAAAAAAAATTAAACATAAACTTCAAAAACTATTAGTATAAAAAATGATAAAGGATTCATAGCATAAAGTTTTCTTCTTCGTAAATTCTTCTCTAAATGAATGATCTAAAATGCTTTAATTTTCTAAAGTAATATTAACATATCTACCATAATTCCTTTTGAGCAAAAAAGTTCTACTCTCCAAAGCTTCAAAATCCCTACTTGTCTTGCAATATGGGCTTAAAAGTATATATAATCTTAAGTACAATTCTTCACACAAAAGAAAATATTTAACATTCATATAAACCACTAAAAAGAAAAAGAAAAAGTAGTTGTATAAATTCTAAATTGAAATCATAGTAGCTTTAAGATTGCTTACTATTGATGTGCATATTCCCAATTTATTAATGAACATAAAGAACTCATTGCTGAAACTAAAGAAATATCTTATAATTATGTCAACAAAACATTCTAATTTCTAGTTGCTTGTGATGATTGAGATGTTGCTGCCATTTGAGCCAAGATGCTAGCATATTGTACAGCTGTGTGTTGTGAAGTGTATTGATCAGAGAGGCCAAACTCTGAAATATTTGGTTCAACATGCACAAAATGACCTGATAATGATCTTTTTCCAAGAGTTTCCTTCCATATCTCGAAGAATTCACTCATAATTAGATGTGATGTTCCCATGAGGAAATCGGAAGAAACTCCATCTACAAAAGAAACAAAAATCTTATGAGGCAAGCATGCTCATAATAGTAATTATTTTTTTAATTAGGTAAAGTACAATAATTGAATTCCTCTCCATGAAGAGTAAAAAAAACATAATATATTACAACATAGCTATGTTTTACAAAACATGGCTTAACCACATAAAAAGCTTCAACTGAGAATAAATCTCTAAAAGTATTTGCATACCTCCATAACTATTCCCCTCAAGTTCTAAGAATTTATGGGAACAACTTTGCCTACTCGCAGCCGGAAGTCACCAAGTCGATATTGAAACCCCTATATCAGTCAAAATATTTTAATGAGTATTTATGAAGACAAAATTCTTGATGGTGCTATATAAGTATATCATCCACTTACAATAAGAACAATAATTTGCAGATGTCAATAATACAAACCTCACAATTAACTACAAGTTGTTGTTCATCTTGTATTCCTAAGATACTTAGAACAAAACTTTGAAGAACTTGGTAAGACACAATAAAGTTTAAGAACATTTTCACAACTAGAAAATTAAAACTAGTAGAGAAACTAGAATCAGAAACAGATTAGAAAAAATATACGAAATATTTTTTTTTCTTAAAGAAGAATTGTTGTCAATCTGTGTTTAAAGAATCTTACTGATTCCAACAAACTTTGCAGAAACACGAAGTTACCAAAGTTTAATGAACGAATGAAGAACAGAAGAACATAAATTAATTCACAAATCTAAAATCTGTAACACATACCAGAATTTGGAAAAACAGAAAGAAGATCAAGCCCACTGAATGCACAGTGTCCCCTTAAGGAAATTATTCCCCTCTAGTATCCGAGGTTTGATTTGG